>OU342636.1:37197858-37339534 GCA_910589415.1 Malachius bipustulatus
AATAATTCCACGTCGAAAGGATCGGCTTCCGGATAGGCACGGAACCGATGCCCGTGCAATTTCTCCCCCGGCGTTAATTTCTCGTCGTCGTCGTCCTCCTCCTTGGAGGGTTTTGGGTCATTGCGGTGCTTGTCGCACCACTCGATCAGAACGAGGAGGCTTTTTGTGGTGACGTGCTCCAATATAGTCGGCTCTTTGGAGGAATCATCCGGGCACAGATCCATCAGGTCCCGGATCAAAGATGAGCAGCGGTACAAACCGCTCGAGGTGGTGACAGTGGAGGTGTGACCTTCGGATGAAGATACCACCATCGAGCCTTCGGTGGAGGATTCCTGGAAGATATGGAACGTTTAGTTTGATGTTGATATCGATTTAATTAGAAAATATTAATCGTAAAAAAAATTCAAGGGAAAATATTTCAAAAAACTCTTCAAGGGGTAACAATCGATTTTCAATATTATTGTTACTACTGCCTTTTCAAAATGTATATACTTTCGGAAAAAAAGATCAAATTTTTTTTTTATTCACAAAAAGTTGTTGGTATACGACCGGCTTTTTCGATTTCCCCAATTTTTTCAGTGAAGATGTGCATTAACAGACGACGATCGCTATATTATAATGAAAATGCAAGCGACATGATCTCATCATAAAAAAAATTAAAAATCGACAAAACTCCAGTTTGTTGCCTGAACTGTTCAGGGGAAAGAATCGATTATCGATATTTTTTATAAGAGATAAAGGATCTTGAAGGGGTACATCATATTCCGAGAAAACCTACTCTTAAGCAAGCATTTTCAGGAAAAAAAAATTAAAAAATATTTTTTTTTCACAAAAAAATCGCGTTTATAGGTAAGATGAGCTCATTTTTTCGGGGAAGAATTGCATGGACATGATGATCTCTACAGTTATGTGCAAATGAAAGCGATCTGACGTCACCATTTCTTAAGAAAATATAATTCAATAAAAATGCGTTTTCTCCTGAAGGGATCAGGGGTAAGAATCGAATTTCGATATTTTTTATGAGAGAGATGGTGCTTTATAATTAGCCATTATAAAGTACTTAATAATAGATTTTTTTCTCAAACAATTGGCGTTGTGGTACCGGCTTTCTCGAATTCCCCAATTTTTTCAGGGAAGATTTTCTATTTTTAGAAAAAAAAATTTCCAGGTTTTTGAAGGGGTTTTTTGATATTTTTTCACGAAAGATGATCCTTGAAGATATATTTTCGAAAAGAATACTAAAAAAACCTTCTTGCGCATCAATCGCAGAAATAGTGTATTTTTATGCGATTCAATAATAAATATTTTCTTCCTATTTTTTTTTATAATGAATATAATGAAAAAATAATCCGATTTTTTTTGGGAAAACTCCCCACCTACCTACCAAAAAAAAAAAGAATTTTATCTTCTCGTGGTTTCGAACCCACATCAACAGTTTACAAAACATGCGTGTAATGAACTGAACCACGGTGGCTTTCGAGTTTGTAGTGCTGATAGATAGGTATATGTAGTACGTCAGGTTATTATACATCTACACATTTTATTTTTTAAACTGGTCGTATCTTTGTTATTAAAAAACCAATTTGAATACTTTTTTCACCTGCATGTAGGTGATTTAATTGTTGTTGCGTTTGCTCTTCTAATTTTCAGAACCATTCATAATTGAATGTGAAAAAAAATAAAAAAGAAATTGCGAACCATTTCATCGATTTAATAAGTGCAAGCTAATTTTGCACAAGCGAAAAACTTTTTTGTTTTTCGTTTAAAGTGCTACATTAATCGAGGCGAATTGAAGCTAAGACATCAAATTATATGTTAAAGCAAAAAAAAATTGAAAATTTCGATTCAACTTCTTCAAAGATGGACTCATAAACGGTTATAGAATTGACACATTTTCACCCTTTTTCCTACCCACGACACTGGCTTATTAATGGAAAATATGCTAATTTTATTGCATTAACTCAAATTTCCAATAATTTTCTTCAAATCCTGTTATTTTGATTTCAAAGTTTTTTTGCCATCTTGCTCATACGGGGGCTCAAAAAATTGGAAATTTTCCGAAAATTCAAATGGCTGCCATTTTGAAACGGCTCGGCCGATTTTGCTCAAGTGCAATACCAGACCACTCCTTGTGGATATCTTACTCCCACAAAAATTTCAGCCTCCTAGATTCAAAACTGCGACCTGAAATGAGATGACAAAAACCGGGCTCATGGAATTTTGAAGGGACACCCTGTAGAAGTGATGGGACTTTTGGAAATTTTTTCAACGAAAATCTAACGTCATTCGAATAATTTACAAGAATCCAAAATTTCGTTCACTAATCTTGAAAGATAAAGCTACAGGAGCGTTTTGAAAATCGAAATTTCGCTATTTTGGAGAAATATATATATATATATATATATACAGGGTGATTCATGGGTGACCTTACATAGACCAATGGTGATAAGCGGACTTCAAGGCGGGTCGAAAACCACAAAAGAAATTTTTTTTGTGTGATTCGTTAAGAAGTTACAGGGTGTTTTATGTCTCAGGTACAAAACTTTGATAGGCGATACTTCTGAAACGGCTGGAGATATTTTGTAGAAATTTACCAGGAATGGTGCATTCCGGAAACTCATCAAAACCGCATTCTGAGTTAATTAAAAATTCAGGACCGGACTTGAAAATTTTTGCCCCCATGGTCTTTGTTGAAAAAGTTAATTTTCTGACCGTGCTACTGAAAAACTGTCATCGAATTTGAAAAGATAAGAAAAAACTCTATAGAAATCATTCCTCAATTTGAACGGCACACCCAAAACGTCTCGAAAAAAAAAAGTCAAAGTAAAACTTCTCAGTAAATTATCGTTTTCGAGCAGACATATTTGACTTAATGTTCGTCTGAATTCCTTCAAATTTATTTTTTGACTTGTTTCTGTGGGAAAAATGTTTGACAGAAGGCCAAGCTTTATTACTGGGAAATCAGGTGTCAACTACAAAATTTTCAGATTTCACTAATAATCACAAATCATTTCACTAATAACGAAAAACCTTCTTGCGCATCAATCGCAGAAATAGTGTATTTTTATGCGATTCAATTATGAATATTTTCACCGCTTTTTAAATTATTGGCTTTCTGAAATTTTCCATAGTCATGTCATGTTAGCGTAGTGCTTTAATGTGAAAAATTTTCTGTGATAATTTCATTTCATTTCGTTTCAACACATGCCTTAGAATGGATTTTTAAATTTAAAAATCAAAAAAATTGGCAAAATTTCACAATTTTGTCCCTTTTCCTATGCCCGCCACTGGCTAACTTTACTTGAAAAATACTATTTTTTACACTACCTTTAATAAATTCGGAAAAAACTGAAAGGAGAGTTTTGAAAACCGAAAGTTTGAAATTTTAGAGGAATAAACATCATTTAAAAATATTCGAATATATCTCCGCCATTTTTATATTTGCTTCTTGAAATTTTTGAAGGTTAAATGCTATTAGTATAGTAGTTGTCTACTATCAAAATTTCCGTTCTATTCCTTCAAAAATAAGCTCATGAATGTTTATAGAAATGTAGACATTTTTACCCTTTTCCTACCCACGCCTCTGGCTTATTAATAGAAATGATGCAAATTGTATTGCATTAGCTCAAATTTCAAATAAGTTTATTCCAATCTTGTTAATTTTGTTTAAAAGTTTTTGATCTTGCCTATTTAGGGGTTCAAAATCTAGCCATTTTCCAAAAATTGAAAAGGCCGCCATTTTGGAATGTCTTTACCTATTTTACTCAAATACAGTACCAGACGACTACTTGAGGGTATCTTACTCCCAAAAAAATTTCAGCGCTCTAGATTGAAAACTTCGACCAGAAACCGTGCCTCACGGACGGTTTTTTTTCTGAAATTCGGAGGGACATCCTGTAGAAGTAACACAACTCTAGGAAAATGTTTTTTACGAAAATCAAACGTCAGCCCTAAGGTTTATAAGAGTAAAAAATTTCGTTCATTAATCTTGAAAGATGAAGCTACAGGAGCGTTTTTAAAAATTTAGAGAAATTAATTTAAAAAAAACATCATGTAAAAAAAATCGAATATCTCCGCCATTTTTCTTATTTACTTTTTGAAATTCTCAAGGGTTGAAGTCTATTAGTATAGTTGTCTACTGTAAAAATTTCAGTTTAATTACTTCAAAAATGTGCTCATAAATTGTTGGAGAAATTTAGCCATTTTTACCCTTTTCCTACCCACGCCACTGGCTTATTAATAGAAAAAATGCAAATTTTGTTGCATGAAATTAAATTTCAAGTCATTTACTTCCAATATTGTGAATTTGATATAAAACTCTTTTTCTATCTAGCTTATACAGGGGTTCAAAAAATAGTCCTTTTTCCAAAAATTAAAATGGCCGCCATTTTGAAACGGCTCGATCGATTTTGCTCAAGTGCAATACCAGACCACTCCTTATGGATATCTTACTTCCACAAAAATTTCAGTCTCCTAGATTGAAAACTGCGACCTGAAATGAGGTGACAAAAACGGCATATGGGGAATTTTGAAAGGACACCCTGTAGAAGTAACGCGACTTTAGGAATTTTTTTCAACGAAAATCTAACGTCGTTCCAAGGTTTTACAAGGATCCAAAATTTCATTCACTAATCTTGAAAGATAAAGCTACAGGAGCGTTTTGAAAATCGAAATTTCGCGATTTTGGAGAAATATATAAATATATAAATATATATATAAATATATAAATATATATATATATATCGTGGGCAGGTGAATTTTGGAAAACCACTTTTTCGTGATCTGGGGGTCATGATCGGTGGACATTTGATGAGTTTGGGTGATTTTCGAAAAGTGATGTCGTCCTCAATAGTGTATTTTTTTATTAAAAAATACACTAATACGCAGACATTATGTTTGTGTATGGTTTCTGCAATGGAAATTCAAGAGCAGCTGCGAGAGAATACCATAGACGATCACAATCGAAGAACACCGGCCCATGTAACGTTTCGCGTCTGTTTTCCAATTTTCTCGAAACAACGGCATATTTCTCTGAGTTCAAAGGAATGCTGAACCTCAATTGGAAAATCTGAGCCATCAAAACATCGTGGAGATGGTGACAGTAAATCCAAGTACAAGTACGCGAAGAATAGGGCAAGCACTGAGCATTTCTCAATCAAGAGTATGGCGAACCTTGAAAAAAAAGAAGAGCGGATGCATCCCTGTCACGTACAAAGCGTACAGAGACTTCAACCATTCAATGAAGTTCCATTGAATGGACTGCGTAGAATTTTGTTTACTGATCGAAGCTCAGTTCACGCGGGATGGTGTAACGAATAAAAAAAACTCCCACCTATGGGCATATGAAAATCCGCGCTCTGTTGTTCAGAAGAACTCGCAACAGATTTTCTATAAATGTGTAGTGTGGCATTGCAAATGATACCCTAATAGGACCCCATTTTTTGCTGGGCGGCTCACGGGGGAAATTTATTTACTTTTCCTACAAGTCATTTTGCCCGGCTTGCTTGCAGAGGCGAACGTGAACAGGCGTGCTCTTTCCTTCCAGCAAGATGGGGCACCACCGCATTTTTCTCGACAAGTCAGAGAGCATCTCCACAATGAGTACCCCAATCGTTAGTTCGGGCGCGGCGGCCCTCATTCCTGACCACCTAGGTCGCCCAACCTCACTGTTTTAGACTATTACCTATGGGGCCATATGAAGCAGGAAGTCTAAAAAACGGAAGTAAGTACCAGAGAGGAGCACAGGACGCGAATACTGGTAGTTGCTGATGAAATTAGAAACAACAGGCAAATAATTCAAAAATCAAACCAAAATTTATGGAAACGCTGCAGGAAATGTATTGAAGTTGGTAAAGGACATTTTGAGAACCGTTTATAACATTAATATTGATAACATTTAATTTACACTGACAATTTTCCCACAGAAACAAGTCAAAAAATAAATTTGAAGGAATTCAGACGAACATTAAGTAAAATATGTCTGCTCGAAAACGATAATTTACTTTGACTTTTTTTTTTCGAGACGGTTTGGGTGTGCCGTTCAAATTGAGGAATGATTTCCATAGAGTTTTTTCTTATCTTTTCAAATTCGATGACAGTTTTTCAGTAGCACGGTCAGAAAATTAACTTTTTCAACAAAGACCATGGGGGCAAAAATTTTCAAGTCCGGTCCTGGATTTTTAATTAACTCAGAATGCGGTTTTGATGAGTTTCCGGAATGCACCATTCCTGGTAAATTTCTACAAAATATCTCCAGCCGTTTCAGAAGTATCGCCTATCAAAGTTTTGTACCTAAGACATAAAACACCCTGTAACTTCTTAACAAATCACACAAAAAAAATTTCTTTTGTGGTTTTCGACCCGCCTTGAAGTCCGCTTATCACCATTGGTCTATGTAAGGTCACTCATGATTCACCCTGTATATACCGGGTGTCCCATTAGTGCGGGATTCTTCTCTGGCAGCTTCACTTTTGAAGCTATACAAAAAGATGAGGGAGAAAAATTGTATGGTTTGAAGAGACCTTCAACCTAAAATAATTTTCAGCTACACAGGATGGTCCAATATCGCTGTACGCCTTACAACTTTGTTATTTTAAATAGGACACCCTATATATATTATTACATTTTCAGATTATCTGAAAAAAATCAGTAAGAATGGTTTTCACAGTTTCAGTATAATGTGAATAGTTTTTGAGTTATAAACAAGTGAAAATTGCCATTTTCCATTTTCAAAACAGTTTTCAATGAAAACGGCTCAAGACAGCAGAAAAAGGTTTACATGTCTCTATCTTAACTTTTTACAAGGTATCCTATGATGTGGATGAAATTGTTATACAGGGTGATGAAAAATCTGAAAATTTTCATCACCCTGTATAACAATTTCATCCACATCATAGGATACCTTGTAAAAAGTTAAGATAGGGACATGTAAACCTTTTTCTGCTGTCTTGAGCCGTTTTCATTGTAAGCTGCTTTGAAAATGGAAAATGGCAATTTTCACTTGTTTATAACTCAAAAACTATTCACATTATACTGAAACTGTGAAAACCATTCTTAATGATTTTTTTCAGATAATCTGAAAATGTAATAATATATAGGGTGTCCTATTTAAAATAACAAAGTTGTAAGGCGTACATAGATATTGGGCCATCCTGTGTAGCTGAAAATTATTTTATGTTGAAGGTCTTTTCAAACCATACAATTTTTCTTCCTCATCTTTTTTTATAGCTTCAAAAGTGAAGCTGCCAGAGAAGAATCCCGCACTAATGGGACACCCGGTATATATATATATATATATTTACGGTACAATTCAGGCTCCGGCCATGTAATTTTTGCGGTTTACTGGGACTCCGGCGTCACTCGGCGTCCGATATACGGATCCCCAGTGACATCTTCAATTTAAAACTGCCAAACGGTTCCTCAGGTGATGTGTAACTAGTTTTCATCGAAAAATCGAGGAGCCTGACTAAATCCATTATCTGATTGCCGTATAAGTTTTAGTTCATAGTGTATTTAGATAGAGGCGCTGCATACGATTGAGCGTATATACAAGTGGAAACCCAGAGCGGTTTACTCGGCACTTGTATAAAATGTTTTAAGTAGAAAGGGTTACCTGGCACCGTTTATAAATGATACTTTGAGGATCACTTGGCGCTGTTTATAAAAATGATACTTTCAGGTTTACTCGAAGTATAGCAGTTCATTTATTCAAACACGGCTATATTAGCTCATAAAACAAACAAAAAAAGTAGGTACCCACCTTCCCATTTTAATGCTCTTCTATTAGGAGAACACCGATGAAGTAGTAGGGTTGATATGAAAATTAATCTCTTTTATATTCAGTTTTAGATTTAAATCAACAATAACTTTACAATTATGTACCTAATTTTTAAGGCCATATTATTAATTGACGTGTAGCGTATTTTGCAAGGTGTGATTTTTATAGTTGAGCAGGTTGTTACTACGGATCCCACAAAATCAGATACGTAGAAGTAATTAGAATAGAAAAAAGTAATTATTCAGATCAGTATGGCCAGTCGCACGTCACTACAATTTTTACATTATTACAATATTACATTTCATTTTCCTTATAGTTTCATAATTTGTGGTTCATTTCTTTTGTGGAAAAGTACTTTATTAGAATCTAAGTACAACTTGCACAGAAGAATGATTTGTTTGTTTCACGCGTCCTCATAAGGCGACTGTCACTCTAATGGGCTATTCGAGAAAGGTAAGGAATAATTTTTTTAAATCGTCCAATAATTAATGGGCCATCTAAATGGTAATTACAGTTATGGCGAAGCAAATATCTCCCTTATTACTGAAGATTTCCCTAGTACTATGATCTTCCTAGAGACCACACTATCTCCTAGTAGATACCTATGTACATAGAATGCCTGAGTGCGACTGGCCACTGATCTGAATAATGACCAAAAAATGTATTTTAGAATATACAATTATTAAGGTGTTTCTAAAAGAAGTACCGTAAGTTGGAGGGCGTGTAGATGAAGCTTATAGATATCAAGGAAATTCAAATACTTTTTTTTTCCGAAAATGTTTTTCAACCGAGATACTGGGTGTCGAAAAAATTAATTATTTTCAGTTTTTGACGATATCTTAGAAACTGTTTGAGATACTGAACCCAGCTTTTGTACACATCTTGTCATTAATATTATCTACGTAAAGAGGGCAAATTAAAAAAAAATATATATGTGGCAGTGAAACAAATGCATAAAAAAATATCAAAAACACTGTGTTAAAAGGGCTATTAGTCCTGGTGTTATTAATAGTTATACAGGGTGTCGCTAAAAGGTACCACCAACGCTCGACCACAGATTCCTGAGTAAAAAATATGACGATTTAACCGAAATTATCCATGTCCAAAAAGGCACCCTTTTCGAGATACATACCATAAAAAGAGGTCAACTATTATAGCGGGTAATTATAGTTTTACAAACATTAACGTACCGGGTGTTCCGGTTTTTGATGTCACGCGTCACTTTTTACTACGGAACTTTTTTGTCCGCACGCCACTGATTGATTCTATATTTTTTATTCAAAGGCTAAAGTATTCCTAAACTTTTTGCTCTTTTATAAAAAAATCGTACTTGCATCGTTTTCCCGTAATTAATTCTTATTATGGATCTATAATACTGAAAATGTATTTCTTGAAAATTTCTTTGTTAATTTAAATAATAAGTTCAACAACAACGTTCCACCACAGATTCCTGGGTTCAAATTGTGCTGATTAAGAACAAAAAAAACTGAAATTATTTATGTCTAAAATGGCCCTTTTTTCAAGATACAGCTCTTACAAAATAAATTTGGAAAATACACATTTTTCAAAATATAGAAGTAAAAACATAATTAAATGAGAAATTTCGTTTCACCGCCTACTATGATTATTCTCAAGGTCAATAAATGTGAATAAAGTCATTTCTGTGAAATAAAAATTATTTTTTTTAATTAAAATGAGATTTTCACAAATACGTTTTCGTGATGTGTAAGTTCATCATTAAATTTAATTATGGGAAAACCATGCAAGATACAAAACTTTAATAACAGGGCCAAAAGTTTGATAATACTTACGCCTTTGGATAAAAAATATAGAATCAACCAGTGGCGTACGACTAAAAATTCTAGGGTAAAAAATGAGACGTGACATCAAAAAGAGGAACACCTGTATATCAATGTTTGTAAAACTACGCCAGTCTATTGCTATTAACAATAGTAGTAGGCGGTGCAATTTTGAAATTTCACAGTTAATTTATTTTTGACTTATTCTGGGAAACGTATATTTGGTTGACCCCATTATTTTAAGAACTGTATCTTGAAAAGAGTGCATTTTTGGACATAGATAATTTTGGTAAATCGGCATATTTTTTACTCAGGAGTCTGTGGTAGAACGTTGGTGGTACTTTTTTAGCGACAACCTGTATTAGTGGGAAAATTCATTTTTTTACTTATGAAACTAGGTATCTGGGCAATTTATATTTTTAAACAGTGAATTCTGTTTAAGAGTGACCTTATGGAAAGTGAACCTATTAAAAATTACACCCCCATGTTAACTTATGTTGTCTTGTAGCTTCGAAGTCATTTTTGATTTTCAGTAATAGTACATGTCATTTACTTTACAATACAACTAATCAGAAAAACCTTTTTGTTTAATTATACAGAGTAATCCAAAATGAGCGTTGCTCAGGTATTGCTGACTTCGTTGTTATTGGAGCTATGAAGTCCGTATCCTAAGTTCCATCAATTTTTTCGGGACCGAAGCGGAGCGAAATAGAAGTGCTGGGTGGGTAAGAAGCTAAAAACAGCTATTGCAACTAATTTTAAGGTCACAACTAAGGCCTCCTTGATGCTACGGTCGAATTGCTATTTTTTTCTTGATGCACTTTCAGGGCCAGGAATATCTTCGAAATTAACAGTAGCACGATTATTATTTTGATATTTGAATTTATTTTACATTTGCATTCCAAAAAGCATGACATTAGAAAGCTATCTCCGGTGCCGATCCTGCTCTGTACGCTTCGAGCGAGGCTTCGAGGCAGTTGGCCTTGTCGTCAAGTTATTACTTCCGAGACCCGGCGTATTTATTATGTGATTATCCCCGATTCTAGCCAGACCGCACTCGCAAAATCGATTTTTAATGCCGTTTTTTCAGCTAATCATGCATTTGCAAAGCAAATGAATACCTTCCTGGTGTTACTATTGTTACGTCTTCCACCCCTACATAGGTACCTTAGTGAAACTGTAGGATACCCGGATGGTGGATACCCAAGGATAATGATCAAAAAATTTATTGGGGAGCCCTGCATATTATTACATTTTCATATTTTCTGATAAAAAGCGAATCAAAAAAGATAACACTGTGTGAGTTTAAAATAATGATTGTGAGTTATAAACAAGTGAAAATCGTAATTTTTCGATTTTCAGAACTATTCACACCAAAAACGGCTCAAGATTTTAGAAAATGTCTTAAAATGTCCTATCTTAACTTTTCGTTTATAGTGTGTAGTTGAAATTTTTATACAGGGGATGACAAATCTGATGAATTTCAATTTCATTCACTCAATGGGATACCACATGAAAACTTAAACCAGGGACATTTTCCTATATCTTGAGCCATTTCCACTGTAACTTGCTTTGAAAATGTAAGAATGATGGCTCTACTAAGCTGCAAAACAACAAGTTAATAAAGGGTGTAATTTTTAAATGCCATTCCTCATGGCCACTCTTAATAAGAAATTCTTTATACAGGGTGATCCCAAAATGGCGGACACGGAATACAGGGTGTTGTAGAGGGTGTTCAGAAAGACAGTAAATTTAAAACAAAAATGTGTTCCTCGGCTTCCTTACCGAGATACAGGGTGTCCTTTTTCTAAACTTTAAATCGAAATGGCGGTCAAATTTAAACAACCTTCACTGGCAAAGCACATGATTTCACATAAGTATTACGAAAGTGTTCGCTTTTTATTTTTTTATTATCGGGAACAGAATTACAGACATTCAAAGTTTACCTATTCCTTGTGTTCAACAAAATTTTTCAATGTGGCATCGTTGTTCGAATTCGAGATTTTGAATAATATTTTATAGATGTATGTATCCGCGCAACGATTATTGTTTTAAGCTTTGTTGTGTTTCCATTTCATATGTTTCCATGGTAACATCTATCTGGGTATTGTATATAAGAAGGTCCAATAAACAAAATGTCCGAAATAGCTTAATTTTGACAGTGAAGTGTGTGTGGACATTTATGAGAAAATTCCTTTTTTTTTGTAATAATAACTTTGATACCAACCAAGATATATTGGTAAAACCTATTGGTAGACATTTTTTCTAAAATATCACGTATACGACTGGAAAAATTTGATCTCTTACTATTTCATTTTAGGCTTCAAACGAAGCACAACTTTTTATGAAGAATAACTTTTTTCACTAAAATGGATAATAATAGCTATTTATGATATTAATGTTAAAAGTGCAGTTTATGTTGTGAGTGGAAAGGTTTGAATTGAACAATTTCACGAACAAAATAAAATCACTGTTAAGACGAATATCATACAATGGCTTTTGTAAAACTGCTCTATTTTGAAAATAAAATAGATGAATTTAGAATGACACTGAACTTCAAATTGAATTTTAAAATATTCAGATAAGTACAAGTGTACTTAACATAGCAACCGTTGCCGACGCTATGGTTACTAACAAATGCGTATATACAAACAAAAAAAGACGCTATAATAATTATTATTAATTGCAATTTCTGAACAACTATTATTGTCTTGTGTTCTTATCTAGGTATTTATTTTTTATTAATATGTGTGCCAGTAATAAAAAGAATATGAAAAAATCTTACTATCTATAATTTTGTCTGATTTCATCATGAGCAAATGTAGTTTAGAAAGAGAATGTACAGAAAAAGTAGGTAGAAATATTTTTAACACTAGTATTAAAAGTATTTTAACACGCTTCCATGTAAACAATCACTTTTAACACTGTTAGCTGTCGTTAAAAGTGTGACTTTTAATGGTAGTTGTACAAAAAAAATTTCCCATCTGACTCCTACTTACGTAGACACACTGTATAATAGAGCGATACCGAATTGGGCGAAGGATTTTGTTATTCACTAATCCCAGGGGTCAATTGGGCGACAAACGAGAAACTAGGGGATTATAAGAGATAACTGGACAGACAAGAAATTACATGTGCGGCCATGCCCATATTATAGCAGTGTTGCCAGATTTATATTTAGTGGTGCTTTTAGTAGATCGTATAGGTATACCTACCTAATCAATTTATTATTAATAATTGAAGTCGAGTAGGCAGTAGGTACGTACCTACCTATGGCTATTGCACTTTAGCGTCATCGGTAAGTCAGGTCTTTGGTCAGGTGAAAAAAAATATTAAAAAAAAAAAAACTACCCTGACCAAAGACCTGGCTTACCGGTGAGTTTTGGTGCCGAAAAAAAATAAATACCACTATAATTAATAATAATTATAATGTGTATCGCCATATTCATTATACAGGGTGGTCCAACTTAAAACGTCAGGACTTTACCTAACGATAGATAACGTTAAAATAATGCCAGTTTCTCTAATACACTTATAGCCGGAAAAGCTTCCTTTTCAAGATACAGATCGTTAAAGTTTTAGAAAAAAAATAATGTTTTGTGAATATTGTCAAAACGGCTGCTTTAAAAAAATTGAAATTTGGCACGCAGCATGAGTTAAATATCTTTAATGATTTACGGTTTATGGTGATAAATTGCGAAAACCAGCGGTGGAGATATGGGTGTGCCATCGCCCCTTAAAAAAAAAATTGACGCCACTGACTCTATGGTAAATTTAATAATACTATTTTAATAGTAATAGTAAATATTTTAATAGTAAATATTTAATATAATTTTGAGCTCCCGGATTATAAGGACCCCCGTCGTGACGAATGGTCACTCAGGTAATTTCGCCCAATTGAGAAACGCCGGTATATATATATTCGTTTGAAATTGCCGGTATAATAGGGATTATGAATGTGGCAAAATTACATTGAACAAAAAAAGCATGTCTATTTTTTGGGCAAATAAAAGTACAATTTAGGAAGACTTTGAAATAATTTCATGTTTAAGATTGAATCTATAAAGATGTAAAATGACAGATTCCGATTGTTTCCAATTTTTTTACAGATTAGTTTATCCCACGTATTATTTTTTTTTAATCCTGTCTAAATTACGTACTTCTCACTTCCTTATAAAAAAAATTGAACAGTATTAGGTAATTATGTAGCACATTTGATTTATTAAGTTAGATATCTATTTCAGAAGTATAGATGTACCTAGAACAGAATTGAATAACAAACTGATTGGTCACACAGTATCAAGCAAAATAATCAAAACCAACGAGAAAGTATACAAAGGCAAATACCAGAATATCATTTAACTTGTCTGTAAAGACAGGCTACTTTATCGTTCATAATGTCGTAGCAATAAGCAATAAAACCCCCTTCACGGGGAGGGAGCGGAAGGGATGTAGCATTGACCTACAGGAATATGGATGCTCGGTTGACTGTTTCACAGAACAAGGAACAGTATATAACGTAGCTGTATAAAATGGAGCTTAGGTAGACCTAGTATGAATCGGAGTTTGAGTTGTCCTACGTAGATAAATATATATATATATATATATATATATATATATATATATATATATATATATATATATATATATATATATATATTTATTTCTCCAAAATCACGATTATTCGAGTTTCAAAACGCTCCTGTAGCTTTATCTTTCAAGATTAGTGAACGAAATTTTGGATTCTTGTAAAGCTGAGGAATGACTTTAGATTTTCGTTGAAAAAATTTCCAAAAGTCACGTTACTTCTACAGGGTGTCCTTTCAAAGTTCCAAGAATCTGGTCCTTGAGGCACGGTTTCTGGCCGCAGTTTTCAATCTAGGGGGCTGAAATTTTTGTGAGAGTAAGATGTCCACAAGGGCTGGTCTAGTATTGCACTTGAGCAAAATCGGCCGAGCCATTTCAAAATGGCGGCTATTTGAATTTGCGGAAAATTTACTATTTTTTGAATCCCTGTATGAGCAAGATGGCAAAAAACTTTCACATCAAGTTAACAGGATTGAAAGAAAATTAATTGAAATTTGAGTTAATGCAAAAAAATTTGAATTTTTTCCATTAATAAGTCAGTGGCGTGGGTAGGAAAAGAGTGAAAATGGCTTAATTTCTATAACAGTTTTTGAGCACATTTTTGAAGGAATTGAACTAAAATTTTTACAGTAGACAACTATACTAATACTCTTTAATCTTCAAAAATTTCAAGGATCAAATGTTAAGAATGGCGGAGATATTTAAATTTATTTTACATGATGTAAATTTCTCTAAAATTTTAAAAACGCTCTAGTAGCTTCATCTTTCAAGATTAGTGGAAGAAATTTTTTACTCTTGTGAAACTTTGGGATGACGTTAAATTTTCGTTGAAAAATTTTTCAAAAGTCGCGTTACTTCTACAGGGTGTCCTTTAAAATTTCGAAACATCCGATCCTGTGGCACGGTTTTCTGGTAGCAGTTTTCAATCTAGGAGGCTGAAATTTTTATGGGAGGAAGATATTATCCACAAGTAGTGGTCTGGTATTGCATTTTTGAGCAAAATCGATCGAGCCGTTTCAAAATGGCGACTTTTTGAATTTTAGGGAAAAAGGCTATTTTTTAGTCCCTGTATAAGCAATATAGAAAGAAAACTTTTCACAACAAAATAATGAGGATGACAATTAAAGGCTTGTTTAATAACTTAACGATTGAATGTAATATTCAGACCCGGGACTGCTTGATTTAAAACCAGCACCAGCACCAGACCAGCGCACCGTTTTCATCGCGCTCGGCTCGGGCGGGACCACCCATGCAGATATGACTGCTCCTGCCTACCCCAATTGCAGAAAATAAAAAGTCCTACAAACCTGTATTAACAAGTGCCTCTTCTAGTCGGACAAGACACAAGGTCTCGCTTCCTCGACCTTGGCCTGCCGGCGGCGTCGGGCCTTCGGCCCTCCATGACGGGCCTTCGGCCCGGTTTGTCAGTAGATCCCCGTCAAAGTTGGAATTTTTCAGGTTTTTTTCGTGTTACCTTTTTTTCTATGTCGTTACACGGCACTGTGATCAGTAGATTCCGCGTCGTAGTTAAAATCTGCCATTCATCTCTTTTTGTGTTATTTTTTTCTATATTGCTCCTGAAGGACCAATATGGGTACTTCCGAGATCGCGCGTAGAAGTTAGATTCGCGTCAAAGTTAGTCACGCGTTAGTTTGACAGTTCAAGTTGGTCGTGAAAGAGAGAACAGGTCGCGAGAAGCACGGAATTTTCTTTGACAGCTGTCAAATATGTCAATTCGGTCTGTGGAATCAACAAAATGCCGAAATGAGTTTTGTTGAAAAGAGAAACAATTTTTTTAAATGCTCTTGATTTTGACATTCAAAAAATGACAGTTTTAATTTTAATTTTGGTAGCGGTGTAATTTGTGGTTGAAATAATTTTTGCCGTTTTCAAATTGAAGAGAATACCCGCGATTCGACCCTGACCGTGAAAAAAGAATGACAAAACAATCGAAAATGTCAAATAAAAAATGCCAAAAAATGCGAAAAATCTTGAACGAACTCCTTTGTTTTTCAAAAAAACAAATCGCTGTGACGTTAAAAGTCGCGATACAATTTTTTTTTTAAATTCAATAAGAAAGGCATTACCCTTAACTTGAACGTGGTTGTAAAAAAAAACTCGAAAAAAAAACGAAAATGCGACTTTTTAAACGTCAAAGTCCAAAAATTGGGAGCCAAAATCGGCCATTTTCGAAAATTCACAGCGTCGCCATTTTGGAAATTTAAGCGGCAAAAATTAAAAATTCCGACACAGCAACTCTTCTACTAAACTGCGAAAATGATCCTCGATTCCTGATGTACGGAAATTACCGAGAAAAAAAATTTCGAAATATAGCTGATTTTCATTGATTTTGCTCGGAAATGTGAAAATTTTAAACGGCAAATTGTACTGCTCGAACGTTTTTGACCGTAACTTTGGCCATGTCGGTCTGGGGATGACCGAAAAGGTATCAACGTGTAGCTGAGAAACGGTTTTTGAAGACTGCAAAATTTCATCGCAATTGACGTAACCGTCTGTCACTTATAAGCTGTCAAAGTCGATTTTTTTGAATTTTTTTTGCGAATTTTCAAAAGCGTCTGTAGCGGCCATTTTGGAAAATTTTGCGATCGCAATTTCACGTTACGCTTCTTATCGACGAACTCTGTCGACCGAAAAAAAAAAAATTCCCAGAAAATCGCAACGTTTCGAAGAAAACGACGAAACAAATTGTGATCAAAAAAATCATAGCCCTATCCCTTTCGATTTTTTGAGTAAAAAAGGAAAAAATAGAATCGGCTGAATATCGCAGCTTGGCACGTCGTGAGCGCCGTGAATTCCGATCCGAAATCCGTTTTTCGTTTGCGTACATATTTCCGGAGAAAATGGCGTCCAAATATCAGTTTTTGCTGAAATTTGGCGAACACGACCGAGGAAATAATATTTGCCGATTCGGAAAATCAAGATGGCGGAATTTTTGTAATTTTACCGGAACGAAAAAACTCCGATCTACAACACCCTCACGAAATGTTTTTGGAAAAAGAATTGAAACTGTCATTTAAAAAATATCAAAATTGAAAAGTTGGAAGAAATCGGAAAAAGACACGTGTTTTTGCACACAAAAAAAATTAGATAAAATCGAAGAATCAAGATGGCGGCCAGATTCTGGTTTCGTCGTACAGGCAAAATGTGCAGCAATGACATATTGATGCAAGAGCCGAAGAAAAAAATCGCAACTGTCATTTTTCAAACGTCAAATTCAAAATTTTTGCTCGCGATTTCTCGACTTTGGCGTTTGAAAAATTGCATTTTCGATTTTTTCTTCGCGTTTTTTTCGCAAATACGTTCGAGCTAAGGTTATTTCTTTTTATTTTTTATTTCTTTTGACTGTTTAAAAGAAAATGTATCGGTAATTTCAAAGTCGCCGCGAATTTTTTTATCGGAAAAAAATGACTCATCTTGAGGTTTTTCAAATTTGACAATTTTCTAGTGACTTTTTCGATTTCGCCGTCATTTTTTCAGAATAGTCAAATGAGACTCGCGAGTATTGTCTTTATTTTGACAGCGTCGAAAACATTTCAACGGCGACTCACGCCATCATTATGATTTTTTTTTATTAAAAACAATAAGGAGTTTTTTCAATACTTTTCAATTTGAAGTTTCAAAAATGACAGCTCTAATTTTAATTTCGCAATTTTTCCAAAAGAAGATCGTAGCCTAGAGTCTCTTCGTTACGTCAAAATTAATAGCAGGTCGACATTTTGATTTAAAAAATTCAAAAAAATTATTTCGTGTGTTCGAAACACCCATTTTCCACGAAAATGGCCAATTTTTGATCTCGATGTCTCAACTTTGACGTTTAAAAAGTCCCAGTTTGAATTTTTTTTCGAGTTTTTTTCAAAACCACGTACTAGCTGATAGTACTGCCGTTATTCTGGCATTTTGAAAAAAAATGTATCGCGAGTTTCAAGGTCGCCGAGATTTTTTTTTTGTTGAAAAAAAAAACTTTTTTTCGGGTTTTTCAAGTTTGACATTTATTAAGTGACATTTTCGAATTCGCTGTCATTTTTTCTGCATAGCCAGATGAGGGTCGCAAGTAATGTCTTTATTTTGACACCACCAAAAATAATTCAATCACGATTTATACCGTCACTATAATGACATTTGGTAAAAAGAAAAACAAATTTTCTCAATATTCATGAATTTGACGTTTAAAAAAAATGACAGTTGCATTTATCCGGGATTGCTCTTGCACGAATATGTTATTGCTGCACATTTCACCTTTACGACGATACCAAAATCTGGCCGCCATCTTGATCCTTCGATTTTAATTAAATGTTTTCGTGTGAAAGAACACGTGTTTTTTTCCACTTTTCGATTTTGACGTTTCAAAAGTGCCAGTTCGGATTAGTTTTTCGAAAATATTTCACAGGGGTGTAGTAGCCGGGAGTCTCTTCGTTAAGCTAAAATTACAAAATGGCCGCCATCTTGATTCTTCGAATCGAAAAAAATTATTTCCTTCGGTCGCGTTCACGGAATTTCCGCATGCGTAATATGAAATTAAGTTCTTTACTCTATTTTTCACGGCTCATTTTTCAAATTTTGCAAATAATAATCACTCCAAATTATTAGTGAAAGACCAATAGTACATCGCAATTAATTGTAAAAATAATTATTAAAAAAATGCATAAGAAAAAACAGAAATTAGCCCGAACAGGATCGGCGCATGCATAACCATCATTATAATAATTAATTAATGAAAGCGGGGCAACAAACGACCGAGCCCGCCGTCCGGCAGGTCGAAACTTCATTAATAGTTTCCCGACGACGGCGAAATGCCGAAACGTATTATTAACAATTTCATATAAATTGTCATATCTTCGTTGTTAAATGACCAATGTGGATAATTTTTTCACCATCATTTACGTTAATTAATTGTCGTTGCGACTGTCCTTTTAATGTTCCCAATCGTATATAAAGAAGAAGACAAAAAAAATAATAAGAAATTAATTTATCTATTTTTTAATAAAAATAAAAGTGTAAGCTAATTTTCGAGCAGCGAGGAAATTTTTTATTTTTCGTTTAAAGTACCTACATAATCGAGATGAATTGAAGCCAAAACTTCAAATTTAGTGTTGAAGAAAAAAAATCTGACAAAAATTCAACTGTGTCATCGATGGGGGAAGATATATGTGAAACACGTCTGAACCGTTTCAATGACCTGCCGAAGTTTTTCCGAATTTCGACAGTTTCTCCAAAGGTTTAGGAAAAAAACCATATCTATATTTTTTGTAGGTAAAGAACGTCTCTATCATACAGTTTAATTCATTTTTCGATAGGTCGACAATATTTCGAAAAAAATTCGAAAGCATGCGATAAAGAGTAGCATTTGGTCAATTTGTTCAATTGAAGAAACAATTGCCGCTCCCAAACAGGGAATTTTTCTGGAAAATATTTCAAATAAAAAAATAGCACTTGAAGAATTGTTCAAAAAAGGTCTGATTTGATTTTTCGCTAGGATGAACCGTTTTCGAAAAAAAATTTTTTTTGTGGGTTTTTATTTCATTTTAAACCAAAGCTGATTTTGTTGTTTTTTTTTCGAATAAGTCACTTTTGCCGACTTGTCACGTAAAAATCATCATCATCTTTTTGGTAGGTAACGAACGGCTCTATCTCGCTGTTTTGTTATTTTTTCGATCTGTCAAATAAATTTTGAAAAAAATCCGAATTAGTCGCAAAATCATGCGAATTCGGTGTCC
This sequence comes from Malachius bipustulatus, assembly GCA_910589415.1. Lineage (NCBI taxonomy): Eukaryota > Metazoa > Arthropoda > Insecta > Coleoptera > Melyridae > Malachius > Malachius bipustulatus. The sequence goes on from OU342636.1 coordinate 37,217,757, forward strand.
TCAATTTTTGAGAGCCGATTACCGCTCACCTAATTATTTTTTCGAAAAACGATCTCCACAAAGTTTGTGCGTCCATTCTTCCCCTAAGTAACTGTACTTGCAGAATTTGTCCGCAATGTACCGTTCCCGAGAAACAAATCCTTATGTCGGGACGTTTTTAAAAAAATACGGCCCTGAACGGGGGCCTTAAAATTCCCGGATCCGGCCCATTTTCAATAGGTCGTATTTGAGGGTCCCGAGCTTCGTCCCTACCGAGTTTCATCCCGATCGGTGCAACTTTCGGACACTTAGAGTGTTTCCTAGCAGATTCCCGAAAAATCCCGAAATTCCCGATAAAAAGACACTTCCCGTTAACGGATCCCGCTCATTTTCAATAGGCATCGTGGGACCGTGCGCCTCTTCAATCGAGCAAAATTTCAAGGCTCTACGACGAAAAATGGCGCCTCTAGAGTGTTTCCTAGGATCGTCACAGAACGCCCGACCGACAGACGGACAAAAATCGGGCACAAGGCTCCGTATACTTCCGAGATTTACGATTACATCGATCTCGGAAGAACAAGGTCTCGCTTCCTCGACCTTGGCCTGCCGGCGGCGTCGGGCCTTCGGCCCTCCATGACGGGCCTTCGGCCCGGTTTGTCAGTAGATCCCCGTCAAAGTTGGAATTTTTCAGGTTTTTTTCGTGTTACCTTTTTTTCTATGTCGTTACACGGCACTGTGATCAGTAGATTCCGCGTCGTAGTTAAAATCTGCCATTCATCTCTTTTTGTGTTATTTTTTTCTATATTGCTCCTGAAGGACCAATATGGGAACTTCCGAGATCGCGCGTAGAAGTTAGATTTGCGTCAAAGTTAGTCACGCGTTAGTTTGACAGTTCAAGTTGGTCGTGAAAGAGAGAACAGGTCGCGAGAAGCACGGAATTTTCTTTGACAGCTGTCAAATATGTCAATTCGGTCTGTGGAATCAACAAAATGCCGAAATGAGTTTTGTTGAAAAGAGAAACAATTTTTTTAAATGCTCTTGATTTTGACATTAAAAAAATGACAGTTTTAATTTTAATTTTGGTAGCGGTGTAATTTGTGGTTGAAATAATTTTTGCCGTTTTCAAATTGAAGAGAATACCCACGATTCGATCCTGACCGTGAAAAAAGAATGACAAAACAATCGAAAGTGTCAAATAAAAAATGCCAAATGCGAAAAATCGTGAACGAACTCCTTTATTTTTCAGCGAAAAAAATCGCTGTGACGTTAAAAGTCGCGATACAATTTTTTTTTGAAATTAAAAAAGAAAGGCATTATCCTTAACTTGAACGTGGTCGTAAAAAAACTCGAAAAAAAAAACGAAAATGCGACTTTTTAAACGTCAAAGTCCAAAGATTGGGAGCGAAAATCGGCCATTTTCGAAAATTCACAGCGTCGCCATTTTGGAAATTTAAGCGACAAAAATTGAGAATTCCGACAGACCAACTCTTCTACTACCCTGCTAAAATGATCCTCGAGTCCTGATGTACGGAAATTACCGAGAAAAAAATTCGAAAACATAGCTGATTTTCATTGATTTTGGTCGAAAATCGTGAAGTTTATAAACGTGAAATTGTACCGCTCTGACATTTTTGACCGTAACTTTGGCCACGTCGGTCGAGGAATGATCGAAAAGGTATCGACGTGTAGCTGAGAAACGGTTCTTGAAGACTGCAAAATTTCAACGCAATTGACGTAACCGTCTGTCATCTATAAGCTGTCAAAGTCCATTTTTTTAAATTTTTTTTGCGAATTTTCAAAAGCGTCCGTAGCGGCCATTTTGGAAACTTTTGCGATCGCAATTTCACGTTACGCTTCTTATCGATGAACTCTGTCGACCGAAAAAAAAATATTCCCAAAAACTTTCACCGTTCCGGAGAAAACGACGAAACAATTTGTGATCAAAAAAATTCATAGGCCTACCCATTAAAATTTTTGACAAAATTTTCAAAAAATTGAAATGGCTGAAATTCGCAGCTTGGCACGTCGGGAGCGCGTTGAATTCAGATCCAAAATCCGTTTTTCGTTTGCGTGCATATTTCCGGAGAAAATGGCGTCCAAATATCAGGTTTTGCTGAAATTTGGCAAACACGACCGAGGAAATAATTTTTTCCGATTCGGAAAATTAAAATGGCGGAAATTTTATAATTTTATCGGAACGAAAAAACTCAAAGCTACGACGCCATCACAAAATGTTTTTGAAAAAAGAATTGAAACTGTCTTTTAAAAAATGTCAAAATTGAAAAGTTGGAAGAAATCGGAAAAAGACACGTGTTTTTGCACACAAAAAAAATTAGATAAAATCGAAGAATCAAGATGGCGGCCAGATTCTGGTTTCGTCGTACAGGCAAAATGTTCGGCAATGACATATTGATGCAAGAGCCGAAGAAAAAAATCGCAACTGTCATTTTTCAAACGTCAAATTCAAATTTTTGATCTCGATTTCTCAACTTTGACGTTTAAAAAGTCCCAGTTTGAATTTTTTTTTCGAGTTTTTTTTCAAAACCACGTACTAGTTGATAGTATTGCCGTTATTCTGACATTTAAAAAAAAATTGTATCGCGAGTTTCAAGGTCGCCAAGATTTTTTTTGTTGAAAAAAAAATTACTTTTTTTTGGGTTTTTCAAGTTTGACATTTATTAAGTGACATTTTCGAATTCGCTGTCATTTTTTCTGCATAGCTAGATGAGAGTCGCAAGTAATGTCTTTATTTTGACACCGCCAAAAATAATTCAATCACGATTTATACCGTCACTATAATGACATTTGGTAAAAAGAAAAACAATTTTTCTCAATATTCATGAATTTGACGTTTAAAAAAAATGACAGTTGCAGTTATCCGGGATAGCTCTTGCACCAATATGTTATTGCTGCACATTTCACCTTTACGAGGATACCAAAATCTGGCCGCCATCTTGATCCTTCGATTTTAATTAAATGTTTTCGTGTGAAAGAACACGTGTTTTTTTCCACTTTTCGATTTTGACGTTTCAAAAGTGCCAGTTCGGATTAGTTTTTCGAAAATATTTCACAGGGGTGTAGTAGCCGGGAGTCTCTTCGTTAAGCTAAAATTACAAAATAGCCGCCATCTTGATTCTTCGAATCGAAAAAAATTATTTCCTTCGGTCGCGTTCACGGAATTTCCGCATATGTAATATGACATTAAGTTCTTTACTCTATTTTTCACGGCTCATTTTTCAAATTTTGCAAATTATAATCACTCCAAATTATTAGTGAAAGACCAATAGTACATCGCAATTAATTGTAAAACTAATTATTAAAAAAATGCATAAGAAAAAACAGAAATTAGCCCGAACAGGATCGGCGCATGCATAACCATCATTATAATAATTAATTAATGAAAGCGGGACAACAAACGACCGAGCCGGCGCTCCGGCACGTCAAAACTGCATTAATAGTTTCCCGACGACGGCGAAATGCCGAAACGTATTATTAACAATTTCATATAAATTGTCATATCTTCGTTGTTAAATGACCAATGTGGATAATTTTTTCACCATCATTTACGTTAATTAATTGTCGTTGCGACTGTCCTTTTAATTTTCCCAATCGTGCATAAAGAAGAAGACAAAAAAAATAATAAAAAATTAATTTATCGATTTTTTAATAAAAATAAAAGTGTAAGCTAATTTTCGAGCAGCGAGGAAATTTTTTATTTTTCGTTTAAAGTACCTACATAATCGAGATGAATTGAAGCCAAAACTTCAAATTTAGTGTTGAAGAAAAAAAATCTGACAAAAATTCAACTGTGTCATCGATGGGGGAAGATATATGTGAAACACGTCTGAACCGTTTCAATGACCTGCCGAAGTTTTTCCGAATTTTGACAGTTTCTCCAAAGGTTTAGGAAAAAAACTATATCTATATTTTTTGTAGGTAAAGAACGTCTCTATCATACAGTTTAATTCATTTTTCGATAGGTCGACAATATTTCGAAAAAAATTCGAAAGCAGGCAATAAAGAGTAGCATTTGGTCAATTTGTTCAATTGAAGAAACCATTGCCGCTCCCAAACAGGGAATTTTTCTGGAAAATGTTTCGAATAAAAAAATAGCACTTGAAGAATTGTTCAAAAAAGGTCTGATTTGATTTTTCGCTAGGATGAACCGTTTTCGAAAAAAAAATTTTTTTGTGGGTTTTTATTTCATTTTAAACCAAAGCTGATTTTTTTGTTTTTTTTCGAATAAGTCACTTTTGCCGACTTGTCACGTAAAAATCATCCAAATCTTTTTGGTAGGTAACGAACGGCTCTATCTCGCTGTTTTGTTATTTTTTCGATCTCTCAAATAATTTTTGAAACAAAATCCGAATTATTCGCAAAATCATGCGAATACGATGTCCTCAATTTTTGAGAGCCGATTACCGCTCACCTAATTATTTTTTCGAAAAACGATCTCTACAAAGTTTGTACGTCTATCCTTTCCCTAAGTAACTGTACTTGCAGAATCTGTCCGCGACGTACCGTTACCGAGAAACAAATCCTTATGTCGGGACGTTTTAAAAAAAATACGGCCCTGAACGGGGGCCTTAAATTTCTCGGATCCGGCCCATTTTCAATAGGTCGTATTCGGGGGTCACCAGCTTCGTCCCTACCGAGTTTCATCCCGATCGGTGCAACTTTCAAACACTTAGAGTGTTTCCTAGCAGATTCCCGAAAAATCCCGAAATTCCCGAAAAAAAGACACTTCCCGGTAACGGATCCCGCTCATTTTCAATAGGCATCGTGGCATGGTGCGAAATTTCAATCGATCAAAATTTCAACCTTCTACGACGAAAAATGGCGCCTCTAGAGTGTTTCCTAGCAAAAGTCACAGAACTTGCGACAGACTGACAGACAAAAATCGGGCACAAGGCTCCGTATACTTCCGAGATTTACGATTACATCGATCTCGGAACTAACAAGGTCTCGTTCCTCGACCTTGGCCTGCCGGCGGCGTCGGGCCTTCGGCCCTCTATGACGGGCCTTCGGCCCGGTTTGTCAGTAGATCCCCGTCAAAGTTAGAATTTTTCATGTTTTTTTCGTTTTACCTTTTTTTCTATGTCGCTACACGGCACTGTGATCAGTAGATTCCGCGTCGTAGTTAAAATCTGCCATTCATCTCTTTTTGTGTTATTTTTTTCTATATCGCTCCTGAAGGACCAATATGGGAAGTTCCGAGACCGCGCGTAGAAGTTAGATTCGCGTCAAAGTTAGTCACGCGTTAGTTTGACAGTTACAGTTAATCGAGAGAGTAAAAGGTCGCGAACAGTGCGGAATTTTTTTAAAAAGCTGTCAAATGTCAAAGCGGTCTGAGAAAAAAATACCGATCGAGATTTTTTCAGGTAGGTGGATTTACAAAAAAAAAATGCGGACTATTATGCTAATAATTAATTTCAGGATGTTTTTTTTTGGGTATGTGAATCTCCTTTTGTTAGTATTTTTTCTATACAGGGTGTTTCATTAACCAGTGCACAAAGTTCAACTGGAGATTCCTTGCTGAATTTTATGGTAGGTTTGTATTTCAAGTCATTTCAGAACAAATTAGATAAATGTAAATTTTTTACCCTACTTAAAGGGGCTGGAACTTCTTAGGGGATGCTTTAAGACAATTTTTTTATGACAAACCCCCCTTAAAATTCAGCAAGGAAACTCCAGTTGAATTTTCTGCACTGATTAATGAAACTTATTTACTTTAGTATATTGATTGTACTTTTTATATTTTAGTAAACCCTTCAAATTATTTATGAAAAAAAATTAAATTCCTGTTGGTACAAAAAAAAGATATTATTATGTCATAGTTGCAAAAATACTCAACACTTTAAAGTAATGGCGAAAAAGTCTGTGATTGTTTTCGCTAATATCTACTTTATTTTACCTACAATTTTTTAATTTTTTTCTAAATGTTCAGTGCCAAAAATAGCGAAATAAATAATTTAATACCTGTTAGGTTACATATTTTTTTAAATAATTTTTCAAATTTTAATAGAAATTATTATTTTTTTGACAAGGCAATAAACGTAAATTGAAATAAGACACAAAGTAAATTTGAAATACTTTTACTAAAGGTAAATTACAAACCTGTAGTAAAATTTGAACACACGTTCACTACATAATATAATAGTATTTAATGATATCCCAGGAATTTTTGATAGTATTCACAGGAAGAACTGGGGATCAAAGTTCATTTAACCGTTAGCGAGCAGCATTTTCTTGTGTGAGTTCCTAAGACCGAATTTTGCATGCAACCTTTTTGAAAGGTCGGCAAGGTTTAGCATCCAACACAAAACTGAAAAAATATAATTCTAAGAATTGCAACTTTTATGAAAAAATAACAAATCACCTGGTTTAAATATTTAATAGGATGTGAAATTCCTTTTGAACAATTTTACTGTAATTTTGGACTAAGACATTGCAAATTCCGGACAAGAATCCATTATTTCGTTTTCAACTGCCATTTTAAATTTCATCTCAATTCAGCACAATCGTTTCGTTGAATCTAAAACAAATAAATGACCACAAGGCATCTTCCAAAGAGGATACCTTTTGGTCTAAGCATATACAAAACGTCTTCTAAGAAATGGAAGCTGCTTCCACTTCTTACAGACGATAAAAAAAGGGATTGTTTTTCTGATTTACTGGTCGGTTATGTAATGTCGGCATGTTTTATCCTCACCATCCACCCCTCTTTCTGCCGAAACGACAGAAAGCCACATGTTATTACAGAGCCGACTTACAGTTACAGATTGATCATCAACATTTCAAATGATGCGATTCTACGATCGAAATGCACACAGAGAAAGCAATCATGTAGGCTATGTAATATTGGTCTGTATTCTCCTCGCCATCCACCCCTCTTTCCACCGAAACTTATTCCGACAGAAAGCCACAGAATATTACAGTGCCAACATAGAAAGATTCTGAATGCCTTAGAAATTCTAAAAGTATTTACTTTCGTATCATGCAGTAATTTTAGCTTGCCTTAAATTGTCTATACTTATAATCGCAATTAAATATAAAAATTTTATATACCAAATTCAAGAATAATAAGAAATCATTAGAATTCGGATTGCATTTTTAGAAGTCGATTGGCATGTGTTAATTAAGGAGCTCCACTATAATGCGCAAGAAAAGTGATCGTTACAATTGTAACTTCAGCTACAGCACGGGCAGCGACAAAAAATGAGGCCACCTCTTTTGTAGCCGACTATACAGGGTGTTAGGTAACTGGACAGCCGAAATTAAACAGCATCTATAAAGTCGTATTTCAAGCAGGAAACACATTTTCATTTTTGGAGAAATTTCCTAAATGAGGCTTCATATTGAAAAGAGTTATTCTCTCTTTTCTGCTTAAAATAGTTACCAGTTACCAAACCCTGTAGAAATTAGTAGCGCAAAATATTTCTTTGTCATTCAGAGTTGAATAACTGCACATGTCGAATAGAAAAGGAAAAATGACATATGTCTGAAAAAAGAAATATTATTTTAAACGTTCAACAGCACGGACTCGCATCTCTTTAGTTAAACGCTAGCTCCAACACAATCAATGTGTCTTCTCAGCTATAAATGTTCGTTAAGAAGATTCAAGGGAGCTCCTGACAGCGACCTGTCTGACAAACATCATAAAAAACACAATAATCAACTTCAGTAAATATTTTGCACTATGTAATATTGGTCTGTATTCTCCTCGCCATCCACCCCTCTTTCTACCGAAACTTATTCAGACAGAAAGCCACAGAATATTACAGTGCCAACATAGTAAAAGTGTGACTTTTGTATCAAACAATAATTTTACACTTGTGACAATTCAAGATTTGTTCTACATAATAATTTTGAACACTACGCTATAAGGCAAACTAGCATGATACCAATTAACTGTTTCAAATAAAATTTGCATATTTCACAAATAAACAACAGTTATAATAAAAAATTATTGTAATCTTACACAACCACGTCATGGAGTTTTTTCAAGAAAGAGCAAATATGCATCTCTCAATGAATCATCAAAGTGCTCCACGATACTTTTATTGCCATCATTCAATTTTTGCCACACTCCATCTGGTTTTCGAACAATTGAATAATAATGGCCCTCGGTTATACGATCACCTAGGTGAAATATTACTGCTTTCACCCTGAAACTAAATGAATTAATCACAATATGATCATTATTAAATCCAGTAAATGTTGTGTGAATTTTCCTAGCAATTCCATCTTCCCATTTACTTCGCTGGACGCATACTACCAAGTATTTATTCACACTGTCCAATTTCATTTCGATGTTATAGTTGAAACTTCCACAAAACCCACACGAAGTTCCAGCGTTTCGCCCATCAAGAAGCGTTCTAAAGGGAATGCTTGGTGTACCATGATCGGGGAAATATAAAACCAATATGTTTTCATTTGTTCTTTCACCGAGGTCTTGAAACTGACACTCTAGACACTTCCTAGCTGAATGGTAAACTGAGAAAGTCACGAGTGTTGTAAAATCTTCATCAATGTGGCCGTTGAGAAGATTTGCTAAGAATTCTTGGACATCTTGTTGCTCCCGTCGAGTAAATATCCCTCCAATTTCTCGACGTATTTTACTGCAATGATCCACTTGTTTGTTGATTATTTCAGAGAACAACCGGTTAATATTGGAATTCTCCTTCAAAACAGACGTTCTGAATTCTTCATGTGACAATAAACACTGTGTCACGGAATTAGCGTAGCAAGACACCGAGTCGGCATTCTGCAAACCGGAATGTTCGAAAATTTCCCTTGACACAATTTCTTGCGAACTCAAATCAAACATCTCTGCATCACCGTCGCTGTCAATGTTGTAAGAGATGTCAGATGACGAGTTTGGAATAATTGATGATTCCGGTATTGATGTCACTTCATCTTTATCGCTATCGTTTTCTTCCGATTGTTCGTCGACAAGATTAAACATCAACTCATTATGTTGTAATTCGTCGTCTTGTTTCGATGAAGTAATGCAATTTGATTTGGAAATGTCATGATCAAATACATTAACGGCTATAGCCTTGTGGTGACTATAGACAGTCTCGTGAGTTTCCACCCTCGTGCGATTCGAGATGTTACCGAAGCACCAATCAATATGTGTATTTGAATTTGTGGTAGAAGTATTGGTTTTCAGCAACGGCACGAGTTTGTATGATTCCAGCAATTTTTTCAAAGAGTCATGGTCGTTTGCTAAAAGGTCATGATTGAAATCGCCAATAATTATGCATTTTTTATCAGCAATATCCTCCATTATTTTGTTGATGACTTCGATAGCCATCGCAGTTTTAAACTTGGGCGGAATGTACAAAACGACAATGCACAAGTTTTCATTGAAAAGATATCTAATTGCGTGAAAACTGAAAGAATCGGCAGTTTTCCAATATTCTTTTTCAACTTCCACATTTACTTGTGAGGTATTTCGTTTGAAACATAGAATTCCATACGGTTTCCTATAACATAGAATTCCAAACGAGTTCCTAATCGTATCATTACATATTTTAGCAAAACACGTAAAGTTTTTCAATTCGATTAGGTCTTTCTTTGAGATCCATGCTTCCACAAACATTAAGATGTCTGCGTTTTTGAATATTGGATTACTTTCTATGTATGACTTATGTTTCTTGAAACTTTGGACATTTTGATAAGCCACAATAGCACCCCCTCTATTCTGGAGATACTGTTTCGAATATGTTGTAACCAAACTTTTGTTTGCTTTCAAATGTTTAATTTCGTTGGATACAGCATCATACTCGTTAGGTTTGGCTGGTGCCGTGAAGTCTCCGTAAATGTAAAGTCCACTCAATGATGTCGCTCTGCTACAAGCGACATACAGACTATTTCTAGGTAGCCCCTTCTTTAAATGGACTGCTACGTTTGGCAAGGTAGCCCCCTGAGATTTATGAATGGTCAAAGCTTCGGCTGCGGCTACGGGAAATTGTAGTCTCTCCACGTGAACAGCGCTGCCTTTCTTCACTTTAACAGCTCTGGCACATTTCTCGATGAGGGTCCAATTTTCGGGTATTTTTTCGGCTCTCATTTGTGCGGCATATTTTTTTCGTGTGTTCTTCCCCACCTGAAAAAAGAATGTCCATTCAGTTTAATTGTAATTATATTAAATTAAATGTTGATAAATAAGAAAGACAATGATTTGCAAGTAAAACTAACTAAAGGAAATTACCTTATTGTCGGGAAATTCCATCCACAGTTTTGACGGAATTTGTTGACCATCAAGACAAACTTTCCGCAATATGCCACATGCGCCGTTCACCATACCGTCTTCAACATCTATATTTAACGTAATCATATATTTCGCATCCAATTGTAACGTTAAAGTATACATCAGACCGAAACTTTCTGATTTCTTCAAATTGAAAGCATGTTTCAGTAGCATCTGTTTCAATTTTTCAGTACAAGTCCCTTTTACGATATCCCTTGCGGTAGAAACGTAACTTTCTGTCTTGTACTTTGACAATTTTTCTTCATTAAAAGCATCCACTTCGTTATTGGTCCGGAAGAGATGGATGGTTTCATCGGGTATCGTTTCATTTTCGTCGATCTCTCTTGACTTGATGAGATCGACTTGTTGCTTGGTCATTTCACCTCTTGCTAGGGAATTCAGCGCCTCGGCAAAATCAACGTCATCTTTCTGCCGCATGATTTCGGTGAGTTCAAAGTAAAGGAATTTATTCCACAGATAATTTCCCGAGATAACTGAATAAGGATCTCCACTCACGCCATCGAATAACCACTTGTCTCCAACTGGCGGAAGCTGTCTCAAGTCTCCAACCATGATTATAGAGATGCCTCCGAAATCTGCGGTACTTTTAAATATCTGCTTCAGCCTTAAGTTGATCTGATTGAAAAGGCGCGCTCCCATCATTGAAAATTCATCGATGATTATCAGCTTCAGGTTGAATAAAGTGACGTGAAGAGAATTCACTGTGCTCGCACCCAACGGGATCAGTTCCATGGTCAATTGGTTGACCGGCAAGGCGAACGAAGAATGCAACGTTAGGCCTCCGATTTGAAACGCTGCCTTTCCAGTAGGTGCGGCCAGAAGAATTTTAAGTTGTTCCGGATCATTTCCAGGAATCGAATTGTAGTGGCGTAAAAGGGATTGATATATGGCCGTTATCAACCTCGATTTTCCAACTCCAGCTCCACCTGAGATAATTTCATAAAACACATGACCATTTTTAATACTCTTCAGTACGTGGTTCAAATACTCCCATTGCTTTTCGTTCAGACTGGAAATTATCTCTCGAAATTCCTTGTCATCGATTTGACGAGGTGTCTGAAATGTCTGTTTATCGATGTTGTCCGGTCCGTTACTTGTGTCAATGTCGGGGAACGCATCCACGACAGGGTCATCAACACCGTACGGCATGTATTCTGGATCGACTTCGGTGTCGGGAATGTCACCTAAATCATCCATATAACGTTCAGCAGCCACTAATGCATCGTCTAGAATCTCCGAATCCAGACAGTTGAACTTTTGACGATTTTCTGCAATCACATCACTAAACATGAGGTAAATTAGTTTGTGATCGATGCACTCCACTTCCGTTTGTTCATTTCGCCAGGGTTTATATAACATGACTTGTTCCCTGTAGTAGTTCACCGGGTCCTGTTGTAAGCCATATCTTATAAACGCTATAACATTGGCGTGGTTCTTCTTGAACAAATAGCCGCTGTCGTCCAACAGTTTCAATTGTTTCGATTCATCTTTTCGGTTGTCTGTCTTTGCGAACCTGTAATATGCAGCAAATTCAGCCAAACATGAATCTTCTAATGCAACGGGACGTTGTTCGTAGTGTTCCATCATTCCTGCTTGATAGATGTCACTGCTCTTCGGATCTAATTTGGCTAAATCAGATTTAAATTTGAGCATCCTAACTCTTTCGTTGCTGGGTTTCGTAGGAATGAAGACATATCGCGTGCATGTCTCGCTCAAATTCAAAGGTATCACGCCGTAAGCACATTCCTGTGCGCTAACTTCAGAAGCGTTTAGAAAAGCGTTTCCCAAAGTTTTCAGCTGTATCTTTAGATCCAGGTTTCCTTTTTTTATTTCTGCCATGGCTTCTCCTAAGACCTTTGATACTCCCCTGTCAGATTTATTTATATAATTTACCAAGTAATTGACGCAGGCATATGGATCTAAAATGAACTGTATATCCATGTTTGCCCTCTGTAAGCTGAAGATTTCTTCATTGTAGGGGTTCACGTAACAATCTTTCAGGCTACGTTTGAGAAACACAGTCGGCGTTTTTATATTATATTCGATTATTTTATGATATTGTTCTTTGGTGATCTTCACTTTGGTCAAGAACTCCATAAAGGTGTAGTTCTTGTCTTTGTTGTCATCCAAAAAACGTCTTATCCATCTAAGTTGTTCAACCATTTTTATAAGTTCGTTTCGAGTCAAGTCTGTCTTGGGACTCAAAATGGTAGTCTCGGGCATCGGTAAAAATGGTATTCCGTAACGACATATTTTCACTCCTCTCACTTCTTTTTTACAAGACTTGGAATGATGATGTGTTTGGTAATGTATGATGTCTTGCACAGTCGATATCGAGCTATCGCAGGTTATCAACTCGTCGATTAATTTTATGCACGATTCTAGAGTCTGCACGTCGTCCTTATCGTACTTTGGTGCATCATCCAACCACAGAAGACCGTGTACGTGTGGAGAACCTCTGGAAACGATGAGAAAATAGCGTCAACTATAATACATGTCATTGAAAATTTCAAATAGTTGTTGATTTTGTCCATCTTATTACTTATTACGAATTTAATCAAAAAAGTGACAAAGCTTACCTATGTTGCATCTCGACACGGTAATACCAATGAATGATCATATGGTTTTTGAAAGGCCCATCTTTGGTCTTCATATGGTTCAGGAGTAGATGCCATTTATTGTCGAAGTACCTAGCCGTAGTTATTGGGTCCGTTCGGATCAGTCGTGTTTTCTCGGAAAAAGTAAGGTTCATTGCTTCTTCCTCTGTGATCCGTTTGCCGTCTACAACTTGACTTAGAACGACTAGCAATTCAGGCCATGCAGTTTCGGCAGCAGATACGGTAAAAAAAATTGTGGGAACATTGAACTGCCGGAACATGGCCAAAAGTTTCTGCTTCTCTTTTTGCCAATGCGCTGGACAACTCCTAATTTTTTGCAAGAAAGAATATCCCAAGTCTCTATTAATCAGTTGTTTCAAAAAATTCTCGTTTATGACTTGTCCTGCATTGAACTTTTTGGGATCTTTATTTATTTTCTGTCGTAAGTATATGCTCACAGCGTCCACAACTTGGAACAACTGAAATTTTTTGAACATATACAAGACGAAATCGGTCCGTGCAAAGCGACGATCCATGTGACAACTTTGAATCTGTAAGACAATTTATATTCTTTCAGTAAATGAGACATTTGGACATTCTTTTTTATAATTTAATTTTTTGAATAATGGAAATTTCCCTAATAAAATCGCAATAACGACAGTCCATTTATAAAATATATAAAAAATGCAGTATAAATTTGCATGATAAATGAACAATACTTTTAGATGTGTTTCCAAATATTAAAAACATTCTCTGTAGTTTTCGATTCTTTTGTTTGTGTTTCTCGAACCTCTACTTTAAAATAATTGTGGAAGCATAAATTCGTAAAAAACATTATTATGACTTATATAAAATATGGTTTTTAAAAAAGCCGTTTGCCCTTAATCAATGCTACTGGGTGTTAAATAATACTTAAATACAACAATCATCCTGAATAAATGAATTTTTATATTTGGCAATGTTGTCTTTTCAGACAAAAACTAAATGCACTGCTTATTTTAAAAAAATTAAAAATTGAAACTTAATTAATTTTATACTACACAAATTACATAAGTCAAATTATTAAAGGCACATAAAAGATGATTTATAAGAAGTGTAAAATATTTTGGCATCTTGCGTAGGGGATCATTTTACAATTTTTTTTCCGTATAAATGTGGATCCTATTTTTCTTCGTTACAGAATTACAAGAGATTTAAATTTTTTAAATGTGTAACATATTTATTTATTCTAGTTGCCTAATAAACAAATATAAAAAAAAATAATAAAAAAAATCGAAACAAAACAAACTAGTTACCATTGGAATAAAATACATAATACCTATGTCGGAAAACAACAATTAATTTGAGTAGGTGTCATTCATTAATAATTATAATGTAATCATAATTAGTCATAATGTTATTAATAGTTGCCATGCTTGTATTCAAGCTCAAGGAAGACATTATGAACAAATATTATAAGCAATTATTTCTGAAGTGTTCATTCCTTTAATTAAAATTAGTGCGATAAAATTAAAGTCTCTTGTAGTTCTGTATCGAAGAAAAAGAGGACTTACATTAATATGATTTTTTTTATGTTCTTCCAAACAAGATGCCAATATACAGGTGTCCCAGCTTATTCGAAGCGGTCTCTGTAGGCCAAACGATGAACTTTTTCAAAAAACTTTTTGAAAATTCAAGTACAGGATCACAATGGCCATAATTTAAAATTATTTTGGAGTATACAGAGTGTCCCATATGACAGTGGCATATCAAAGTTTTGTTTTTTAAATGGAATGCTCCTATGTTATTGCATTTTTAGATTGTCTGGGAAGAGAAAACAAGATTGACTTTTACAGTTGGTGTTTAAATTCAGAAGTTTTTGAGTTATAAACAAGTGAAAATCGTCATTTTTCAAGTTCAAGGCCCTGTACAACGAAAACGGCTAAAGATAGAGAAAAACGGCTTACATGTCCCTATTTTACTTTTTGATGTACTATCCTATGATGTAGATAAAATGTTCATACAGGGTGATAAAAAATTTGAAAAATTCTGAGATTTCTCCACGCGTCGCCAAATAAAAAAATCAAAGAAAGTAAAAAAAATTTCTATACCATAGGATAGTACATAAGTTAAAATAGGGACATGTAAGCCGTTTTTCTCTATCTTGAACCGTTTTCATTGTACAGGGCCTTGAACTTGAAAAACGACGATTTTCACTTGTTTATAACTCAAAAACTTCTGAATTTAAACACCAACTGTAAAAGCCAATCCTATTTTCTCTTCCCAGACAATCTAAAAATGCAATAACATAGGAGCATTCCATTTAAAAAACATAACTTTGATATGCCACTGTCATATGGGACACTCTGTATACTCCAAAATAATTTTAAATTATGGCCATTGTGATCCTGTACTTGAATTTGCGAATTTTTTTTTGAAAAAATCAATCGTTTGGCCTACAGAGACCGCTTCGAATAAGCTGGGACACCCTGTATTGTACATCTATTATAAATTACCCCGTATAATTGGTTAAATAAATGATCAATTGGTACTTATTAGATATTTGGGTTTCCCTGTCATAATAAATGTCACCAATGTTTAGAAAATACTTGTCAAACTACATACCTTAGCAATGGTGCTGTATGGGACGTCTATAAAGAACTCCTTCTTTTGACCACAAAAGATTGTCGGAAACGACAGTTCTTCAGCGTATTTGTCGAGCATCAAATGCTTTGGAGTCTTGTTTTCACCAGGAGCAATGCAAATATTTTCTAGCACCTGATTATCCAGCAAAGTTTCCTCTCCCCCTGGATTCAAGTTGTCATTCAAATCTTCTCTTTCAAAGACGTCATCGTTTTCTTCATCCTCAAGCAACATATTTCTAATTGCAACTTCTAAACTATTTATCTCGTTGCTTGCTTGATGTTCGTCATTAATACTTTGAGAACGTGACAAATTTTGGTCACGTGTAGCATTAATGTTTGAACTTTGAAATTCTCCAGAAACTATTCTTGGTAACTGGAACGTCGTTTCTGATACACTATTCGAATTTACTTCCATGATTTCTGAAATGTCCTCTAAGTTGTCTACATCATTATCTTTACTTGGACTATCTGCAATCTGAAACGTAACAAATTAATAAAATTTTCAAGAAATTATATATGTAATTGTTATGATCAAAGGCCAAAACACAAAAAAAAATACAAACCTGTATCGTTTGGCCTCTATTCACGCTTTGTAATTTTTTGTCCCAATCTGCGGAAATTGTTACTCCTTCAGACTGGTACAGAGGCTGATTGACCAGATATTTGAGAGCGTCCATAACCTTTTTCGGCCTAATGGTTTCACACATATAAGCTTTATCATATTGAAGTCTCTTCTTCAACTTCAATTGAATGACCTGAGTGTCATTCACGTTTCTTGGTAAAACTTTTGCGGTGGTGTCGACATTGAGAGGCACATTAACTACCTGTCCTTTAATACTGCACTGTTGGTCGTAACCTAGTTTTTTAATCTGCATAAAAGGTAATCGTGCTGATACCAAACGCTCTTCAAGGCAAGTTAAATCTTTGAGCTCTGGTGGAATGTCAAACACAATTTTATGATTTGTTGCACTTAACTTGGGGACAATTTTATTTAATCTAATCGTGCCAAAACAAGAAGTACACATTAAATTTGATTTTCCATTGTTGAAAACCTTATCGCACAAGTTGGTTCCTAAAAAAATATAACTATAAATACATATCTATTGTTCTTTTAATTGTATTTCAAAATTAGTTTGACTTTCAAACTATTTGATAGATAGTAATGTTTTTTTTTTAAACCGAAAAAAATTCTTGAAATAATTTCATTATGATATATTTTTATATATAAAGATTATGAAGCACATACCTAGTTTGCTCTGCAGTAGTTCCCTGTTAACTTGCTGACACTTTCTAGGAAACCAATATCGCAGACAGCAGCAGCAGATTTCTGTGGGACCTTCTTTAATCTTTTGCCGAAATTCAAAATGTTTGGGATTTTGAGTAGATCTGTCATTTATTGCACTTGCGCGTTTTTCTTTTCTTGCAGCAGAATCTCTTTTACGCTCTGCTAGACGGAGGACTTTATCTTGTCTTTTCTTTTCTTTCTCGTCTTCGTCTATAGCTTCATTCTGTCTCTTCAATTTTTTTGCCGCTTTGTCGTCTTCCCTTTCAGCCCGTCTTTTGTCGACATTAGCTCGAATCTTGCTCATTCTCAGACGATTTGAAGCATTCTCTTTTTCTTTAATTTCACTTGATTGACGCTGAATTCGTTTCTTTAGGTAGTCCTTTTCTTTTTCTACTTCACGATAACTGACGTTCAGTTTTCGTGTTTTTGCCATTCGGATTCTATTTCGTTCAGAAGAAGAAACCAATGATTCAGAAATTGGGGCCGAATCTGATCCAGGAACAACCATGTCCTTTTTCTGTTTTTCAATTTTCCCTTCATTGTTCGGAGAAGCAAGCAAAGAAGGAACTAATGAAGCTACAACAGACTCGGAAACAAAAGACACATTACAAACTTTTTCAGCGATTTTTTTTTTCAATAGTTTTTGTAACTTACGTCTCTTCTCTGTCGATTGCTTCTTTGTTTTCGGCATCTTTTCAACTTACCGTAAAATTTAGAGAGAGAATTTAACTCTACCTTGAAACTCTCAACCACTTTTTTCTCTCAACCAGTCTCCGATTTTCCAAGTCGATATCAACAGGTTCCCTCTGAACTGTATTTTTACTTCGACCCCTGTCACCGTATGTTTTTAATAAACAGTTGGTCTTGTAGAGTTGGTATTCTAAAAAAAAAATATCCACACTAAACGATGTTGAATATTGATATTGCGAAGTAAAGTTTTTACAGCAACGCTTTATTGTGACATTAAACCAGCAAAATTTCAACTAATCTTTTTAATTTATTTGAGCTTACACAGTTTAACCTCTTCAACTTTAAATATTATTCATCAATTGAAAAACTGTGTATCGATAGCAAAAATTTTTTTTTTGAAAACACTGAATAACACAAAATAACAAATGGGTACTTGAATTTTTATTGCAATGTTTCTTTAGCGTGAAGATAAAACCTGAATCCAAATGACGATAATACAAGTTCCATTTGTGCAGCGCTAATCCAATTTACCTGAGGTACGTTTGTTTGCAAATAATTAAAATATTTAAAAAGGCTACATTAGCAAAACATTGGTGTAATTTGCTCAAGTTACAATCTTGCAATGATTACAAACATAACAATGTAGGATCATTAAGTTATTTCGACATAAGGCATATGAGCTACAGTTTAAAGTATTGTGCTAAATATCTCTAAAACGAATCATTATTTTGAATTGTTAAACATGAAAATTTTCTTATGAATACTCATAAGAGACAATACATTATTTACACAAGACTTCTATGGTTACTGTGTGAATTTTCTGTACGTATTAAAAGCATAAAATTGAACGTTGAAATAAAAAACACCATAATTTCGCGCTGGAGATCCAGAAAACATTTTTTATACAGCTTTTTTGAATTAAACGAAAATATTTGAAAGAAAAATAAAAATGACGCAACGAAATTTTTAACTTAGATCCAAGTTGATTTTTGCTTTGTTTATTGGGAAAGAAATATAAGATATTGTTGGAGCTTTCCGCGAAAGCGGTCGAATCCACGAAATAGTTGTCGCTTTAGATCACGAAATACTTCGCGCACGCTGCGAAATTTACAACAAAAAGCCGCTCGATAACACAAATAAAAAACTTTTCGACAGCTTCTGACGTCAAGCGTGCACGAGAAAAGTAAACGTTTACCAAGCGAGAGTTCAAAGTGCTGTGAAATAATAAAATTTACAACAAAAACCTGATGGATAACACAAATGAAAAACTTTTTGACAGCTTCTGAAGTCAAGCATACACCAGAAAATTAACGTTGGGCAAGCGAGCGTTCAAAGTGCTGTGAAATAATAAAATTTCACAAGAAAAACCTGCTGGATAACACAAATAAAAAACTTTTCGACAGCTTCCGACATCAAGCATGCACGAGAAAACTAAACGTCGACCAAGCGAGACTTCAAAGTGCTGAGAAATAATAAAATTTACAAGAAAAACCTGCTCGATAACAGAAATAAAAAACTTTTCGACAGCTTCCGACATCAAGCATGCACGAGAAAACTAAACGTCGACCAAGCGAGACTTCAAAGTGCTGTGAAATAATAAAATTTACAAGAAAAACCTGATGGATAACACAAATAAAAAACTTTTCGACAGCTTCTGAAGTCAAGCATTCACCAGAAAATTAACGTTGAGCAAGCGAGAGTTCAAAGTGCTCTGAAATAATAAAATTTACAAGAAAAACCTGCTCGATAACACAAATAAAAAACTTTTCGACAGCATCCGACATCAAGCATGCACGAGAAAACTAAACGTCGACCAAGCGAGACTTCAAAGTGCTGTGAAATAATAAAATTTCACAACGAAAGGCTGTTCGATAACACAAATAAAAAACTTTTCGACAGCTTCCGACATCAAGCATGCACGAGAAAACTAAACGTCGACCAAGCGAGACTTCAAAGTGCTGAGAAATAATAAAATTTCACAACGAAAGGCTGCTCGATAACACAAATAAAAAACTTTTCGACAGCTTCCGACATCAAGCATGCACGAGAAAACTAAACGTCGACCAAGCGAGAGTTCAAAGTGCTCTGAAATAATAAAATTTACAAGAAAAACCTGCTCTCGATAACACAAATAAAAAACTTTTCGACAGCTTCTGAAGTCAAGCATGCACGAGAAAACTAAACGTCGACCAAGCGAGAGTTCAAAGTGCTCTGAAATAATAAAATTTACAAGAAAAACCTGCTCTCGATAACACAAATAAAAAACTTTTCGACAGCATCCGACATCAAGCATGCACGAGAAAACTAAACGTCGACCAAGCGAGACTTCAAAGTGCTGTGAAATAATAAAATTTACAAGAAAAACCTGCTCTCGATAACACAAATAAAAAACTTTTCGACAGCTTCCGACATCAAGCATGCACGAGAAAACTAAACGTCGACCAAGCGAGAGTTCAAAGTGCTCTGAAATAATAAAATTTACAAGAAAAACCTGCTCTCGATAACACAAATAAAAAACTTTTCGACAGCTTCCGACATCAAGCATGCACGAGAAAACTAAACGTCGACCAAGCGAGACTTCAAAGTGCTGAGAAATAATAAAATTTCACAACGAAAGGCTGCTCGATAACACAAATAAAAAACTTTTCGACAGCTTCCGACATCAAGCATGCACGAGAAAACTAAACGTCGACCAAGCGAGACTTCAAAGTGCTGTGAAATAATAAAATTTACAAGAAAAACCTGCTCGATAACAGAAATAAAAAACTTTTCGACAGCTTCCGACATCAAGCATGCACGAGAAAACTAAACGTCGACCAAGCGAGACTTCAAAGTGCTGTGAAATAATAAAATTTACAAGAAAAACCTGCTCGATAACACAAATAAAAAACTTTTCGACAGCTTCTGAAGTCAAGCATACACCAGAAAATTAACGTTGAGCAAGCGAGAGTTCAAAGTGCTCTGAAATAATAAAATTTACAAGAAAAACCTGCTGGATAACACAAATAAAAAACTTTTCGACAGCTTCCGACATCAAGCATGCACGAGAAAACTAAACGTCGACCAAGCGAGAGTTCAAAGTGCTCTGAAATAATAAAATTTACAAGAAAAACCTGCTCTCGATAACACAAATAAAAAACTTTTCGACAGCATCCGACATCAAGCATGCACGAGAAAACTAAACGTCGACCAAGCGAGACTTCAAAGTGCTGTGAAATAATAAAATTTACAAGAAAAACCTGCTCGATAACACAAATAAAAAACTTTTCGACAGCATCCGACATCAAGCATGCACGAGAAAACTAAACGTCGACCAAGCGAGACTTCAAAGTGCTGTGAAATAATAAAATTTACAAGAAAAACCTGCTCGATAACAGAAATAAAAAACTTTTCGACAGCTTCCGACATCAAGCATGCACGAGAAAACTAAACGTCGACCAAGCGAGACTTCAAAGTGCTGTGAAATAATAAAATTTACAAGAAAAACCTGCTCTCGATAACACAAATAAAAAACTTTTCGACAGCTTCCGACATCAAGCATGCACGAGAAAACTAAACGTCGACCAAGCGAGACTTCAAAGTGCTGTGAAATAATAAAATTTACAAGAAAAACCTGCTCGATAACAGAAATAAAAAACTTTTCGACAGCTTCCGACATCAAGCATGCACGAGAAAACTAAACGTCGACCAAGCGAGACTTCAAAGTGCTGAGAAATAATAAAATTTCACAACGAAAGGCTGCTCGATAACACAAATAAAAAACTTTTCGACAGCTTCTGAAGTCAAGCATGCACGAGAAAATTAACGTTGAGCAAGCGAGACTTCAAAGTGCTGTGAAATAATAAAATTTACAAGAAAAACCTGCTCGATAACACAAATAAAAAACTTTTCGACAGCTTCCGACATCAAGCATGCACGAGAAAACTAAACGTCGACCAAGCGAGAGTTCAAAGTGCTCTGAAATAATAAAATTTACAAGAAAAACCTGCTCTCGATAACACAAATAAAAAACTTTTCGACAGCTTCCGACATCAAGCATGCACGAGAAAACTAAACGTCGACCAAGCGAGACTTCAAAGTGCTGAGAAATAATAAAATTTCACAACGAAAGGCTGCTCGATAACACAAATAAAAAACTTTTCGACAGCTTCCGACATCAAGCATGCACGAGAAAACTAAACGTCGACCAAGCGAGACTTCAAAGTGCTGTGAAATAATAAAATTTACAAGAAAAACCTGCTCGATAACACAAATAAAAAACTTTTCGACAGCATCCGACATCAAGCATGCACGAGAAAACTAAACGTCGACCAAGCGAGACTTCAAAGTGCTGAGAAATAATAAAATTTACAAGAAAAACCTGCTCGATAACAGAAATAAAAAACTTTTCGACAGCTTCCGACATCAAGCATGCACGAGAAAACTAAACGTCGACCAAGCGAGACTTCAAAGTGCTGTGAAATAATAAAATTTACAAGAAAAACCTGCTCGATAACAGAAATAAAAAACTTTTCGACAGCTTCCGACATCAAGCATGCACGAGAAAACTAAACGTCGACCAAGCGAGACTTCAAAGTGCTGTGAAATAATAAAATTTCACAACGAAAGGCTGTTCGATAACACAAATAAAAAACTTTTCGACAGCTTCCGACATCAAGCATGCACGAGAAAACTAAACGTCGACCAAGCGAGACTTCAAAGTGCTGAGAAATAATAAAATTTCACAACGAAAGGCTGCTCGATAACACAAATAAAAAACTTTTCGACAGCTTCCGACATCAAGCATGCACGAGAAAACTAAACGTCGACCAAGCGAGACTTCAAAGTGCTGTGAAATAATAAAATTTACAAGAAAAACCTGCTCGATAACAGAAATAAAAAACTTTTCGACAGCTTCCGACATCAAGCATGCACGAGAAAACTAAACGTCGACCAAGCGAGACTTCAAAGTGCTGAGAAATAATAAAATTTCACAACGAAAGGCTGCTCGATAACACAAATAAAAAACTTTTCGACAGCTTCCGACATCAAGCATGCACGAGAAAACTAAACGTCGAGCAAGCGAGAGTTCAAAGTGCTGTGAAATAATAAAATTTACAAGAAAAACCTGCTGGATAACACAAATAAAAAACTTTTCGACAGCTTCTGAAGTCAAGCATGCACGAGAAAATTAACGTTGAGCAAGCGAGAGTTCAAAGTGCTGTGAAATAATAAAATTTACAAGAAAAACCTGATGGATAACACAAATAAAAAACTTTTCGACAGCTTCTGAAGTCAAGCATTCACCAGAAAATTAACGTTGAGCAAGCGAGAGTTCAAAGTGCTCTGAAATAATAAAATTTACAAGAAAAACCTGCTCTCGATAACACAAATAAAAAACTTTTCGACAGCTTCCGACATCAAGCATGCACGAGAAAACTAAACGTCGACCAAGCGAGACTTCAAAGTGCTGAGAAATAATAAAATTTCACAACGAAAGGCTGCTCGATAACACAAATAAAAAACTTTTCGACAGCTTCTGAAGTCAAGCATACACCAGAAAATTAACGTTGAGCAAGCGAGAGTTCAAAGTGCTGTGAAATAATAAAATTTACAAGAAAAACCTGCTCGATAACACAAATAAAAAACTTTTCGACAGCATCCGACATCAAGCATGCACGAGAAAACTAAACGTCGACCAAGCGAGACTTCAAAGTGCTGAGAAATAATAAAATTTCACAACGAAAGGCTGCTCGATAACACAAATAAAAAACTTTTCGACAGCTTCCGACATCAAGCATGCACGAGAAAACTAAACGTCGACCAAGCGAGACTTCAAAGTGCTGTGAAATAATAAAATTTACAAGAAAAACCTGCTCGATAACAGAAATAAAAAACTTTTCGACAGCTTCCGACATCAAGCATGCACGAGAAAACTAAACGTCGACCAAGCGAGAGTTCAAAGTGCTCTGAAATAATAAAATTTACAAGAAAAACCTGCTCTCGATAACACAAATAAAAAACTTTTCGACAGCTTCCGACATCAAGCATGCACGAGAAAACTAAACGTCGACCAAGCGAGACTTCAAAGTGCTGAGAAATAATAAAATTTCACAACGAAAGGCTGCTCGATAACACAAATAAAAAACTTTTCGACAGCTTCCGACATCAAGCATGCACGAGAAAACTAAACGTCGACCAAGCGAGACTTCAAAGTGCTGTGAAATAATAAAATTTACAAGAAAACCCTGCTCGATAACAGAAATAAAAAACTTTTCGACAGCTTCCGACATCAAGCATGCACGAGAAAACTAAACGTCGACCAAGCGAGACTTCAAAGTGCTGAGAAATAATAAAATTTCACAACGAAAGGCTGCTCGATAACACAAATAAAAAACTTTTCGACAGCTTCCGACATCAAGCATGCACGAGAAAACTAAACGTCGACCAAGCGAGACTTCAAAGTGCTGTGAAATAATAAAATTTACAAGAAAAACCTGCTCGATAACAGAAATAAAAAACTTTTCGACAGCTTCCGACATCAAGCATGCACGAGAAAACTAAACGTCGACCAAGCGAGAGTTCAAAGTGCTCTGAAATAATAAAATTTACAAGAAAAACCTGCTCTCGATAACACAAATAAAAAACTTTTCGACAGCTTCCGACATCAAGCATGCACGAGAAAACTAAACGTCGACCAAGCGAGAGTTCAAAGTGCTCTGAAATAATAAAATTTACAAGAAAAACCTGCTCTCGATAACACAAATAAAAAACTTTTCGACAGCATCCGACATCAAGCATGCACGAGAAAACTAAACGTCGACCAAGCGAGACTTCAAAGTGCTGTGAAATAATAAAATTTACAAGAAAAACCTGCTCTCGATAACACAAATAAAAAACTTTTCGACAGCTTCCGACATCAAGCATGCACGAGAAAACTAAACGTCGACCAAGCGAGAGTTCAAAGTGCTCTGAAATAATAAAATTTACAAGAAAAACCTGCTCTCGATAACACAAATAAAAAACTTTTCGACAGCTTCCGACATCAAGCATGCACGAGAAAACTAAACGTCGACCAAGCGAGACTTCAAAGTGCTGAGAAATAATAAAATTTCACAACGAAAGGCTGCTCGATAACACAAATAAAAAACTTTTCGACAGCTTCTGAAGTCAAGCATACACCAGAAAATTAACGTTGAGCAAGCGAGAGTTCAAAGTGCTGTGAAATAATAAAATTTACAAGAAAAACCTGCTGGATAACACAAATAAAAAACTTTTCGACAGCTTCTGAAGTCAAGCATACACCAGAAAACTAAACGTCGACCAAGCGAGAGTTCAAAGTGCTCTGAAATAATAAAATTTACAAGAAAAACCTGCTCTCGATAACACAAATAAAAAACTTTTCGACAGCTTCCGACATCAAGCATGCACGAGAAAACTAAACGTCGACCAAGCGAGAGTTCAAAGTGCTCTGAAATAATAAAATTTACAAGAAAAACCTGCTCTCGATAACACAAATAAAAAACTTTTCGACAGCATCCGACATCAAGCATGCACGAGAAAACTAAACGTCGACCAAGCGAGACTTCAAAGTGCTGTGAAATAATAAAATTTACAAGAAAAACCTGCTCGATAACACAAATAAAAAACTTTTCGACAGCATCCGACATCAAGCATGCACGAGAAAACTAAACGTCGACCAAGCGAGACTTCAAAGTGCTGTGAAATAATAAAATTTACAAGAAAAACCTGCTCGATAACACAAATAAAAAACTTTTCGACAGCTTCCGACATCAAGCATGCACGAGAAAACTAAACGTCGACCAAGCGAGACTTCAAAGTGCTGTGAAATAATAAAATTTACAAGAAAAACCTGCTCTCGATAACACAAATAAAAAACTTTTCGACAGCTTCCGACATCAAGCATGCACGAGAAAACTAAACGTCGACCAAGCGAGACTTCAAAGTGCTGTGAAATAATAAAATTTACAAGAAAAACCTGCTCGATAACAGAAATAAAAAACTTTTCGACAGCTTCCGACATCAAGCATGCACGAGAAAACTAAACGTCGACCAAGCGAGACTTCAAAGTGCTGTGAAATAATAAAATTTCACAACGAAAGGCTGTTCGATAACACAAATAAAAAACTTTTCGACAGCTTCCGACATCAAGCATGCACGAGAAAACTAAACGTCGACCAAGCGAGACTTCAAAGTGCTGAGAAATAATAAAATTTACAACAAAAGGCTGCTCGATAACACAAATAAAAAACTTTTCGACAGCTTCCGACATCAAGCATGCACGAGAAAACTAAACGTCGACCAAGCGAGACTTCAAAGTGCTGTGAAATAATAAAATTTACAAGAAAAACCTGCTCGATAACACAAATAAAAAACTTTTCGACAGCATCCGACATCAAGCATGCACGAGAAAACTAAACGTCGACCAAGCGAGACTTCAAAGTGCTGTGAAATAATAAAATTTACAAGAAAAACCTGCTCTCGATAACACAAATAAAAAACTTTTCGACAGCTTCTGAAGTCAAGCATTCACCAGAAAATTAACGTTGAGCAAGCGAGAGTTCAAAGTGCTCTGAAATAATAAAATTTACAAGAAAAACCTGCTCGATAACACAAATAAAAAACTTTTCGACAGCATCCGACATCAAGCATGCACGAGAAAACTAAACGTCGACCAAGCGAGACTTCAAAGTGCTGTGAAATAATAAAATTTACAAGAAAAACCTGCTCGATAACAGAAATAAAAAACTTTTCGACAGCTTCCGACATCAAGCATGCACGAGAAAACTAAACGTCGACCAAGCGAGACTTCAAAGTGCTGAGAAATAATAAAATTTACAAGAAAAACCTGCTCGATAACAGAAATAAAAAACTTTTCGACAGCATCCGACATCAAGCATGCACGAGAAAACTAAACGTCGACCAAGCGAGAGTTCAAAGTGCTCTGAAATAATAAAATTTACAAGAAAAACCTGCTCGATAACAGAAATAAAAAACTTTTCGACAGCTTCCGACATCAAGCATGCACGAGAAAACTAAACGTCGACCAAGCGAGACTTCAAAGTGCTGTGAAATAATAAAATTTACAAGAAAAACCTGCTCTCGATAACACAAATAAAAAACTTTTCGACAGCATCCGACATCAAGCATGCACGAGAAAACTAAACGTCGACCAAGCGAGACTTCAAAGTGCTGTGAAATAATAAAATTTACAAGAAAAACCTGCTCGATAACAGAAATAAAAAACTTTTCGACAGCTTCCGACATCAAGCATGCACGAGAAAACTAAACGTCGACCAAGCGAGACTTCAAAGTGCTGTGAAATAATAAAATTTACAAGAAAAACCTGCTCGATAACAGAAATAAAAAAGTTTTCGACAGCTTCCGACATCAAGCATGCACGAGAAAATTAACGTTGAGCAAGCGAGAGTTCAAAGTGCTCTGAAATAATAAAATTTACAAGAAAAACCTGCTGGATAACACAAATAAAAAACTTTTCGACAGCTTCTGAAGTCAAGCATTCACCAGAAAACTAAACGTCGACCAAGCGAGAGTTCAAAGTGCTCTGAAATAATAAAATTTACAAGAAAAACCTGCTGGATAACACAAATAAAAAACTTTTCGACAGCTTCTGAAGTCAAGCATGCACGAGAAAACTAAACGTCGACCAAGCGAGACTTCAAAGTGCTGTGAAATAATAAAATTTACAAGAAAAACCTGCTCGATAACACAAATAAAAAACTTTTCGACAGCTTCCGACATCAAGCATGCACGAGAAAACTAAACGTCGACCAAGCGAGACTTCAAAGTGCTGTGAAATAATAAAATTTACAAGAAAAACCTGCTCGATAACAGAAATAAAAAACTTTTCGACAGCTTCCGACATCAAGCATGCACGAGAAAACTAAACGTCGACCAAGCGAGAGTTCAAAGTGCTCTGAAATAATAAAATTTACAAGAAAAACCTGCTGGATAACACAAATAAAAAACTTTTCGACAGCTTTTGAAGTCAAGCATACACCAGAAAAATAACGTTGAGCAAGCGAGAGTTCAAAATTCTCTGAAATAATAAAATTTTTCAGAGGGTTCAGAATGTTATGAAAATAAAAATTTCACAAGAACTGCCTGCTTATCAACACAAATAAAAATTGAGACTCTCTGGCCACTCAAATATTATTAAACTTACAGGATTAATAATTAGACTGGATCCCGGTTAACTTGATGAACCTTTATAATAGGGTGTATAATAAGGTTAACCGTATAATAATTTAAAGGGCACATTATTATATCAGTAATTATGCTTGAATCATGCTAGCGTTTATCCAAGTTTAAACCACTTTATTATCTTACTGGTTGTTACCTACACTAATTTACCAATGATAGAAAAATACTTTTCGACTTACCAAAAAGACTATTTTTTCGTGATGCCGTTTCACCTAGCTACAACAGGATGAAAGTCTGTTCACTTGATAGGTAGGTATACTGAGTCCTGCGACTCCTGTGTGGGTTTTCACTGTAGCTAGGTAGGTTTTCTATTCACTGTTCACACTTTTTGGGAAACCTTAAAAGAACGAATGCAAAGCTTTTATTACGGCTAGCTAGTAATCCTTATAGATAGGTTTTTTTATTAACACCCACTTACCTACTAAGGTATTTCCAAAAGAGATTTTAGGTATGAACAGGTGTGTTTATCCCACTTGATAAGTTGTTACTATTTATTATAATAAATTATAATAAATGTTAACTCCTTTTAATAATTTGAATTCGTCTTTATAATAATTATTAGTCATGAAAAAACTAAAATTATTATAATAAAACACGATGCAAACAGTAGTAGAACCACTGTCTATCTAACTTCAAAATGGCGATTCCGGTTAGAGGCCGGGGGATATTGATTTTTCAGGATGACAGTTCCTGCGCAGAAAGCTGTCCACATTAACGCCGTCAGTGTGACGTCACACGGCGGGGCTAAGTAGTTCTGGTTCCATACAAACAAACCGTTCACGTGGTCATTACAGTCTTTTGCTTTTGGCTTTCCTCTTTTGTCAATTGCTTTTCCTTATTTGTCAAATGAGTTTCTTATTTTTCTATATTATATTAATGATTATAGTCATTGATTTATCAATCAATTTCCTTTTATGTCAAATCAGTTTCACTTTATGTCAATTGCTTTTCCCATTTACTTGCAGTGACAGTATCATAATATTGGAAAAGCATTTGATAAAAAAGGAATCTCATTTGAAAAATAGGAATCTCAATAGAAAAATCACGCACTGACGTTTAATAAATGGGAAAAGCATTTGACAAATAAGGAAAAGCAATTGACAAAAGACGAAAACCAAAAGAAAAAGACTGTATTGTCAGTTGTCGTGTTTTTTCCTGAAGTTTGACGTGATGTTTTCTCCCCCGCCAGTCGCCAATCGCCATTGACTTCGAAGTGATTAGTGGAGCCATTGCAGAAGTCATTAGTGATGCCATACGCTTAGCAAATACCTTAAAATATTAATACCGGACACTTCCTCTCAAAACCTCCGTCTATTTTTACAGCGCCCTCATGCAGGAACTGGGGACACTAAAGCTGTTTTTAAATTCAAAGTTGGGTAACTTTTCACGGTTTTTGACAGCTGCAGTCAATCATAATTATTAATAATTTGTCATTAGTAATTGAACGTTTTAGTTTCAAGTATAATTTCAATTTAAAGTTACTCTCAAAGCATTATATCGGCGGATAATTTTGTTGGGTACCAGTTAAATAGGCATTTATAATGTACCGCTGTATTAAAGTGAACATAGGTATTATGTCTGGAAAATATGTGCTGTGTGCTGTGTGCGGTTGCTCCGACTATGGATTGTTAAGCATGTCCAGATCTTTCCACGGTGTTCCAAGCAGGGATAAAGAATTATGTATAAAGTTAACTTTATAGAAGACGCATAAATAAACTTATTAATATTTTATAACTATGCTGATGGAAATAGGAACAAGCAATAGGTTATAATAACATCGATGAATGACGAAATTTTGAAAAAGTGTGGAGTGTCGAAGCCGATTTCTCACCATATTATTTTGTACTGATCATTTCAAAGAGGAAAATTTTGTTAATCCAGCAAATAATAGACCTTTAAAACTGCAAGGAAGCACATTATTGGAATTGCAGCAAATAAAAGGCTCACACTTAGGTATATAGCGATTCAATCTTTTTGAAATATACCTACCTAAAGATATTAATAATATTGTGTGTAATATAGTAGTGATTATTGTTAATATAATAAACATATTGAAAACTTTGTTGCTTATTGTTGTATTACAATTATTCTTCGTCCCAATTTCCTCCGTCTATTCCGTCTAATTAATTTTAAGAGTTTTTCTATTCAGCGTTGATATTTAAAACTCCCGCTATGTTTCACCAAATTTAATTTTTAGTGTCCCCAGTTCATGCTTGGCGGCGCTGCTAAAATGGACGCAACCTGTTGCAATGCTATAGGTATAGGAGTGTCCGGTATTATTATTTTAGCGTATTTGCGCTTAGTAAGTATCGGTTTTTCACGGAGCGCGCGCCTCCTCGTGGATTGGAGTTGTGGGGGTAATGCCTTTATTTTGACACAGCAAAAAATATTTCAATTTTCAATAACGATTCAAAACGTCACCATAAAAGCTTTAGTTAAAGAGATAAACGATTTTTTTTTTTAATGCTCTTTAAATTTACTTTTAAAAAATGACAGTTCGCCAACGCCAAATGAAAATCGCGAGTAATGCCTTCATTTTGACAGCGTCAAAAATATTGCAATGGCTATTCACGCCATCACAATAACTTTTTTTGTTAAAAGGAGAAACGATTTTTTTAAGTATTCTTTAAATTGATATTTAATAAAGGACAGTTAAAATATTAATTTCGCAATTTTCTCAAAAGGCGGTCGTAACCTAAAGTCTCTTCTTTAAGTTAAAATTAATAGATGGTCGCCTTTTTGATTCTCAAAATTCAAAAAAAATATTTCCTTTGATAGACACACCCATTTTTCACGAAAATTACCGATTTTTCATCGCGATTTTTTAACTTTGACGTTCAAAAACTCACGGTTTAGATTTTTTTTAATTCTTTTTTTTACCACGTGCTAGCTAAAAGTATTGCCTTTATTGTGACATTTCAAAAAAAATTGTATCGCGAATTTAAAGGTCGCCGCGATTTTTTTTATTAAAAAAATAAACTTACTTTTTTCATGTTTTCCAAATTTGACATTTTTTTAACGACACTTTCAATTTCGCTGTCATTTTTTCAACATAGCCAGACGAGAGTCGCAAGTAATGTCTTTATTTTGACACCGCCAAAAATAATTCAATCACGATTTATACCGTCACTATAATGACATTTGGTAAAAAGAAAAACTTTCTTTCTCAATATTCATGAATTTGACGTTTAAAAAAAATGACAGTTGCAGTTATCCGGGATAGCTCTTGCACCAATATATTATTGCTGCACATTTCACCTTTACGACGATACCAAAATCTGGCCGCCATCTTGATCCTTCGATTTTATTTAAGTTTTTTCGTGTGCAAAAACTCGGGTTTTTTCAACTGTCCCGAGCTTCGTCCCTACCAAGTTTCATCTCGATCGGTGGAACTTTCGGACACTTAGAGTGTTTCCTAGGTCGTTCCCGAAAAAACCCGAAATTCCCGATCGAAGGGTGTAGGCCTATCGATTTGCTTGATCGCAGCTTGTTTCGTCGTTTTCTCTGAAACGCTGCAACTTTTTGACGGACGGTATTTTCCGATCGACAGAGTTCGTCGATTGGAAGCGTTACGTGAAATTGCGATCGCGAATTTTTCTAAAATGGCCGCTACAGACGCTTTTGAAAATTTTCAAAATAAAAATTTTTAAATCTACTTTGGCGGCTTACAGCTGACAGACGGTTGTCTCGATTACAGCAAAACTTTGCATTTTGGAAGAGCAATATCTTAGCTACACGCCGATACTTTTGCGATGGTCCCCCGACCCAAGCAGCCAAAGTTACGTTAAAAAATGTGCGAGCGGAACAATTTTCCGTTTAAAATCTCGACCAATGAAATCAAAGCAAAATCAATGAAAATCATCTATAGTTCGGAATTTTTTTTCTCTGCAATTTTCGTACATCGGGATTCAGGGATCATTTTTGCGGGGTTGTGGAAGAGTTGCTCTGTCGGAATTTTAAATTTTTGTCGTTTAAATTTCCAAAATGGCGTCGCTGTGACTTTTAGAAAATGACCGATTTTTGATGGTGATTTTTCGACTTTGACGTTTCAACAATTGCATTTTCGATTTTTTCTTGGCGGTTTTTTCGCAAATACGTTCAAGCTAAGGTTATTTCTATTGGTTTCATTGTTCAGAAAAAAATGTATCGTTTATTTCAAAGTAGCATCGAATTTTTTTGTCGAAAAAAATGACTCTCTACAAAATTTGACAATTTTTTAAGTACTTTTTCGATTTCGCCGTCATATTTTCAACATAGCCAAATGAGAGTCGCGAGTGATTCCTTTATTTTGACAGCGTCGAAAATCTTTCAATCGCGATTCACGCCATCAAACGGAATTTTTTTTATTGGGAAAACAAATTTCTCCCATATTTTTGAATTTGACGTCTCAAAAATGACACTTCAAATTTCAAAGTCGAAATTTTCTCCAAAGAGGATCGTAGCCTAGAGTCTCTTTGTTACGCCAAAGTTAATAGATGGTCGCCATTTTGATTTTCAAAATTAAAAAAAATTATTTCGTGTGTTCGAAACATCTATTTTCATCATAATTCCCATTTAATCCGATATTTGGACGCCATTTTCACCGGAACTATGCACGAAAACGAAAAAAGCTCTTCGGTTCTAATTTTGCAATTATTTCATGATGCCCTTTTGTGAATTTCAGCCGTTTTTATTTTGGGTCATTATTTCTCAAAAAAACGAAGGGTACCCCCTTTCAATTATTTTCGCCACAAATTGATGTGCCATTTTCTCCGAAACGGTGCAAATTTTAGACGGACGTTTTTTTTAGGTCGACAGACATCGTCGATAAGAAGCGTAACGTCAAATTGCGTTCGCGAAATTTTTCAAAATGGCCGCTACAGACGCTTTTGAAAATTTGAAATTTTTTTTTTTGAAAATCGACTTTGGCGGCTTACAGCTGACAGACGGTTGTCTCGATTGCAGCAAAACTTTGCATTTTGGAAGAGCAATTTCTTAGCTACACGCCGATACTTTTGCGATGTTCCCCCGATCCAAGCAGCCAAAGTTAGGGTAAAAAATGTGCGAGCGGAACAATTTTCCGTTTAAAATCTCGACGATTTCCGAGCAAAATTAATGAAAATCATCTATGGTTCAGAATTTTTTTTCTCGGCCATTTTCGTACATCGGAATTCGATGATAATTTTTGCGGGATTGTGGAAGAGTTGCTCTGTTGAAATTTTCATTTTTTGTCGTTGAAATTTTCAAAATGGCGGCGCTGTGATTATTAGAAAATGGCCGATTTTTACTCGCGATTTCTCAACTTTGGCGTTTAAAAAGTCCCAGTTTAGATTTTTTTTCGAGTTTTTTTCAAAACCACGTACTAATTAATGGTTATGGCTTTATTTTGACACTTCAAAAAAAAGAATTGGATCGAGACTTTTAACGTCACTACGATTTTTGTTGTTGGAAAAAATTACTATTATTCGGAGTTTTCAAGTTTGACATTTTTTAAGTGACATTTTTGAATTCGCTGTTATTTTTTCACCATAGCCAGAAGATAATCGCATGTAATGCCTTTATTTTGACACCGCCAAAAATAGTTCAATCACGATTTATACCGTCACTATAATGACATTTGGTAAAAAGAAAAACAATTTTTCTCAATATTCATGAATTTGACGTTTTAAAAAAATGACAGTTGCAGTTATCCGGGATAGCTCTTGCACCAATATGTTATTGCTGCACATTTCACCTTTACGACGATACCAAAATCTGGCCGCCATCTTGATCCTTCGATTTTATTTAAGTTTTTTCGTGTGCAAAAACTCGCGTTTTTTCAACTTTTCGATTTTGACGTTTCAAGCGTGACAGTTCGATTTGGTTTTTCGAAAATATTTCACCGGATTGTAGTGGCCGGGAGTCTTTTCGTTATGTTAAAAATACAAAATGGCCGCCATCTGTATTCTTCGAATCGGAAAAAATTATTTTCTTTGGTGGCGTTTACGGAATTTCCGCATAGGTAATATGACATTACGTTCTTTACTCTATTTTTCACGGTGAATTTTTCAAATTTTGAAAATAATTATCAGTCCAAATTATTAGTGAAAGACTAATTGTACATTGTAATTAATTGTAAAAACAATTATTTACAAAATGCATAAGAAAGAACAGAAATTAAGGCATTTCCCGAACAGGAACCGCGTTAAATTATTAAATTAAAGGCGTTAATTATGGTTAGCTATACCTACCTGACCATTATAATAATACTAGCGGGCGAACGAAGCGACCGAGCCAGCTTCCGGCAGGTCAAGACTCGAGCCGTGCCCGGTGAATCGCCGGAACGTATTATCGAAAATTTCAAAAAATGGTCATATCTTGGTTATTAAATGACCAATTTGGATAATTTTTTCACAACTATTTACGTTAATTCATTGTCGTTGCGACTGTCTTTCTAATTTTCCCAATCGTGCATAAAGAATAAGACAAAAAAAATAAAAAAGGACTGATTTATCGATTTTTTAATGAAAATAAAAGTGTAAGCTAATTTTCGAGCAGCGAGGAAAATTTTTATTTTTCGTTTAAAGTACCAACATAATCGAGATCAAATGAAGCCAAAACTTCAAATTATGTGTTGAAGAAAAAAAAATGAAAAAAGAATTCACGATTAAGAAAATACAGGGAGATACAAATGACCGGGCGGTAAATAGTCGAAATGACCCACCGAAGTTTTTCCTGATTTTGACAGTTTTTACAGCGGTTAGGAAAAAAACTATATTTATCTTTTTTGTAGGTAAAGAACGTCTCTATCATAGAGCTTTGTTATTTTTTCGATCGGTCGACAATATTTCGAAAAAAATTCAAAAGCATGCGTTAAATAGTAGCATTTGATCAATTGTTGTTTTAAAGAAACGATTCCCGCTCAAAAACCGGGAATTTTTCCGGAAAATGTTCAATATAATAAAATAGCATTTAAAGAAATATTCAAAAAAGGTCTGATTCGATTTTTCTCTAGGATGCACCGTTTTCGAATAAAAATTTTTTTTGTGATTTTTTGAAAAAATTACAGACTTTTTTGTTTTTTTTAATAAGTCGGTTTTGGCGACATTTCACGTAAAAATCATGATTTTCATTTTTGTAGGCAACGAACGGCTCTATCTCACTGTTTTGCTGTTTTTTCGATTGGTCGAATAAATTTTGAAAAAAATTCGAAAATATGCGAAAATGGTATGTTCCATTATTTTAGGGCCGATTACCGCTCACCTAATTATTTTTCCGAAAAACGATCTCTACAAAGTTTGTACGTCCATTCTTTCCCTAAGTAACTGCAGTAGCAGAATCTCTCCGCGATGTACCGTTACCGAGAAAAAGTCCTATATGTGGGACGTTGCAAAAAAAAGTACGGCCCTGAAAGGGGGCCTTAAAATTCTCGGCTCCGGCCCATTTTCAATAGGTCGTATTTGTGGGTCCCGAGCTTCGTCCCTACCGAGTTTCATCCCGATCGGTGCAACTTTCGGACACTTAGAGTGTTTCCTAGGTCGTTCCCGAAAAAACCCGAAATTCCCGAAAAAAAGACACTTCCCGATAACGGATCCCGCTCATTTTCAATAGGCATCGTGGGACCGTGCGCCGCTTTAATCGAGCCAAATTTCAACTTTCTACGACGAAAACTGGCGCCTCTAGAGTGTTTCCTAGCAAAACGCACAGACGCACAGACATTTTTTTGAAACTGATAGGGCGCACTAAGTTCCTCGAAACCTCGGCATTCGCCGGGGTCTCGGAACTAACAAGGTCTCGCTTCCTCGACCTTGGCCTGCCGGCGGCGTCGGGCCTTCGGCCCTCCATGACGGGCCTTCGGCCCGGTTTGTCAGTAGATCCCCGTCAAAGTTGGAATTTTTCAGGTTTTTTTCGTGTTACCTTTTTTTCTATGTCGTTACACGGCACTGTGATCAGTAGATTCCGCGTCGTAGTTAAAATCTGCCATTCATCTCTTTTTGTGTTATTTTTTTCTATATTGCTCCTGAAGGACCAATATGGGAACTTCCGAGATCGCGCGTAGAAGTTAGATTCGCGTCAAAGTTAGTCACGCGTTAGTTTGACAGTTCAAGTTGGTCGTGAAAGAGAGAACAGGTCGCGTATGATAGTCTGTGCAGGTCGCGAGAAGCACGGAATTTTCTTTGACAGCTGTCAAATATGTCAATTCGGTCCGTGGAATCAACAAAATGCCGAAATGAGTTTTGTTGAAAGGAGAAACAATTTTTTTAAATGCTCTTGATTTTTACATTTAAAAAATGACAGTTTTAATTTTAATTTTGGTAGCGGTGTAATTTGTGGTTGAAATAATTTTTGCCGTTTTCAAATTGAAGAGAATACTCGCGATTCGACCCTGACCGTGAAAAAAGAATGACAAAACAATCGAAAGTGTCAAATAAAAAATGCCAAATGCGAAAAATCGTGAACGAACTCCTTTATTTTTCAGCGAAAAAAATCGCTGTCACGTTAAATGTCGCGATACAATTTTTTTTTGAAATTCAAAAAGAAAGGCATTATCCTTAACTTGAACGTGGTCGTAAAAAAACTCGAAAAAAAAAAACGAAAATGCGACTTTTTAAACGTCAAAGTCCAAAGATTGGGAACGAAAATCGGCCATTTTCGAAAATTCACAGCGTCGCCATTTTGGAAATTTAAGCGACAAAAATTGAGAATTCCGACAGACCAACTCTTCTACTACCCTGCAAAAATGATCCTCGAGTCCTGATGTACGGAAATTACCGAGAAAAAAAATTCGAAAACATAGCTGATTTTCATTGATTTTGGTCTAAAATCGTGAAGTTTATAAACGTGAAATTGTACCGCTCTGACATTTTTGACCGTAACTTTGGCCATGTCGGTCGGGGGATGACCGAAAAGGTATCAACGTGTAGCTGAGAAACGGTTTTTGAAGACTGCAAAATTTCATCGCAATTGACGTAACCGTCTGTCACTTATAAGCTGTCAAAGTCGATTTTTTTAATTTTTTTTTGCGAATTTTCAAAAGCGTCTGTAGCGGCCATTTTGGAAAATTTTGCGATCGCAATTTCACGTTACGCTTCTTATCGACAAACTCTGTCGACCGAAAAAAAAATATTCCCAAAAACTTTCACCGTTCCGGAGAAAACGACGAAACAATTTGTGATCAAAAAAATTCATAGGCCTACCCATTCAAATTTTTGAGAAAAAATTTCATAAATTAGAATCGGCTGAAATTCGCAGCTTGGCACGTCGTGAGCGCCGTGAATTCCGATCCGAAATCTGTTTTTCGTTTGCGTGCATATTTCCGGAGAAAATGGCGTCCAAATATCGGGTTTTGCTGAAATTTGGCGGACACGACCGAGGAAATAATTTTTGCCGATTCGGAAAATCAAGATGGCGGAATTTTTGTAATTTTACCGGAACGAAAAAACTCCGATCTACAACACCCTCACGAAATGTTTTTGGAAAAAGAATTGAAACTGTCATTGAAAAAATGTCAAAATTGAAAAGTTGGAAGAAATCGGAAAAAGACACGTGTTTTTGCACACAAAAAAAATTAGATAAAATCGAAGAATCAAGATGGCGGCCAGATTCTGGTTTCGTCGTACAGGCAAAATGTTCGGCAATGACATATTGATGCAAGAGCCGAAGAAAAAAATCGCAACTGTCATTTTTTCAAACGTCAAATTCAAAATTTTTGATCTCGATTTCTCAACTTTGACGTTTAAAAAGTCCCAGTTTGAATTTTTTTTCGAGTTTTTTTTCAAAACCACGTACTAGTTAATAGTATTGCCGTTATTCTGACATTTAAAAAAAAATTGTATCGCGAGTTTCAAGGTCGCCGAGATTTTTTTTGTTGAAAAAAAAATTACTTTTTTTCGGGTTTTTCAAGTTTGACATTTATTAAGTGACATTTTCGAATTCGCTGTCATTTTTTCTGCATAGCCAGATGAGAGTCGCAAGTAATGCCTTTATTTTGACACCGCCAAAAATAATTCAATCACGATTTATACCGTCACTATAATGACATTTAGTAATGAGGAATACAATTTTTCTCAATATTCATGAATTTGACGTTTAAAAAAAATGACAGTTGCAGTTATCCGGGATAGCTCTTGCACCAATATGTTATTGCTGCACATTTCACCTTTACGAGGATACCAAAATCTGGCCGCCATCTTGATCCTTCGATTTTAATTAAATGTTTTCGTGTGAAAGAACACGTGTTTTTTTCCACTTTTCGATTTTGACGTTTCAAAAGTGCCAGTTCGGATTAGTTTTTCGAAAATATTTCACAGGGGTGCAGTAGCCGGGAGTCTCTTCGTTAAGCTAAAATTACAAAATAGCCGCCATCTTGATTCTTCGAATCGAAAAAAATTATTTCCTTCGGTCGCGTTCACGGATTTTCCGCATACGTAATATGACATTAAGTTCTTTACTCTATTTTTCACGACTCATTTTTCAAATTTTGCAAATAATAATCACTCCAAATTATTAGTGAAAGACCAATAGTACATCGCAATTAATTGTAAAAATAATTATTAAAAAAATGCATAAGAAAAAACAGAAATTAGCCCGAACAGGATCGGCGCATGCATAACCATCATTATAATAATTAATTAATGAAAGCGGGACAACAAACGACCGAGCCGGCGCTCCGGCAGGTCAAAACTTCATTAATAGTTTCCCGACGACGGCGAAATGCCGCAAACGTGTTATTAACAATTTCATATAAATTGTCATATCTTCGTTGTTAAATGACCAATTTGGATAATTTTTTCACCATCATTTACGTTAATTAATTGTCGTTGCGACTGTCCTTTTAATTTTTCCAATCGTGCATAAAGAAGAAGACAAAAAAAATAATAAAGAATTAATTTTTCGATTTTTTAATGAAAATAAAAGTGTAAGCTAATTTTCGAGCAGCGAGGAAAATTTTTATTTTTCGTTTAAAGTACCAACATAATCGAGATGAAATGAAGCCAAAACTTCAAATTTAGTGTTGAAGAAAAAAAATCTGACAAAAATTCAACTGTGTCATCGATGGGGGAAGATATATGTGAAACACGTCTGAACCGTTTCAATGACCTGCCGAAGTTTTTCCGAATTTTGACAGTTTTTCCAAAGGTCTAGGAAAAAAACTATATCTATATTTTTTGTAGGTAAAGAACGTCTCTATCACACAGTTTAATTTATTTTTCGATCGGTCGACAATATTTCGAAAAAAATTCAAAAGCATGCGATAAAGAGTAGCATTTTGACAATTGTTATTATTGAAGAAACAATTGCCGCTCCCAAACAGGGAATTTTTCTGGAAAATATTTCAAATAAAAAAATAGCACTTGAAGAATTGTTCAAAAAAGGTCTGATTTGATTTTTCGCTATGATGAACCGTTTTCGAAAAAAAAATTTTTTTGTGGGTTTTTATTTCATTTAAAACCAAAGCTGATTTTGTTGTTTTTTTTCGAATAAGTCACTTTTGCCGACTTGTCACGTAAAAATCATAATTATCTTTTTGGTAGGTAACGAACGGCTCTATCTCGCTGTTTTGTTATTTTTTCGATCTGTCAAATAAATTTTGAAAAAAAATCCGAATTAGTCGCAAAATCATGCGAATTCGGTGTCCTCAATTTTTGAGAGCCGATTACCGCTCACCTAATTATTTTTTCGAAAAACGATCTCTACAAAGTTTGTACGTCTATCCTTTCCCTAAGTAACTGTACTTGCAGAATCTGTCCGCGACGTACCGTTACCGAGAAACAAATCCTTATGTCGGGACGTTTTAAAAAAAATACGGCCCTGAACGGGGGCCTTAAATTTCTCGGATCCGGCCCATTTTCAATAGGTCGTATTCGGGGGTCACCAGCTTCGTCCCTACCGAGTTTCATCCCGATCGGTGCAACTTTCAAACACTTAGAGTGTTTCCTAGCAGATTCCCGAAAAATCCCGAAATTCCCGAAAAAAAGACACTTCCCGGTAACGGATCCCGCTCATTTTCAATAGGCATCGTGGCATGGTGCGAAATTTCAATCGATCAAAATTTCAACCTTCTACGACGAAAAATGGCGCCTCTAGAGTGTTTCCTAGCAAAAGTCACAGAACTTGCGACAGACTGACAGACAAAAATCGGGCGGTAGGCTCCGTATACTTCCGAGATTTACGATTACATCGATCTCGGAAGTAACAAGATTTTCCTTACGAAAATCGTACCGATTTCGTAAGGAAAATCTTGGCCTGCCGGCGGCGTCGGGCCTTCGGCCCTCCATGGCGGGCCTTCGGCCCGTACTGTCAGTAGATCCCAGTCAAAGTTGAAATTTGTCATCATTTTTTTTTTTGTTTCTTTAAATCAGTACGGACCTGGAAGCAGTAGATTCCCCGTCAAAGTAAACGCCTGTCACCTCCTTTTTTGTTACTATTTTTTCTATATTGCTCCTGAAGGACCAATATGTGAACTTACGAAAATTCGCGTAGAAATTAGTTTCGCGTCCAAACTATGACGTCCCAAAGTTTGAGAGTAACTTGGATCGTTACTAGTATTTACTGTAGTGTTTTCCCTATGTTACCTTTCCTATGAAATACTAGTGTACAATATTTCACTAAAATGGTTGAGTTTTTAAAAGGTTTTCAATTTATTAATGATGATTGTTAGCCATGGTACACCTACCCAACGATGAATAAATAAAAACGCAATTGTAGGTCAATGGGTACAACATTTATTGAAATAGTCTGCCTACCGGTTTCGGGCAAGGTCACCCATCATCAGGACAAGTGAAAGTATAAGTTGAGTAGGATGGTAAATTTTTTCAAATACTTTAGTGTGTATCGTTAAGATGAAAAATTTACCGTCCTTTTCAACTTACTTTCAGCTGGATGGTTGACCTTGCCGGTAGACAGACTATTTTAATAAATTTTATACCCAGTGAC
The DNA here is from genome assembly GCA_910589415.1 of Malachius bipustulatus. Lineage (NCBI taxonomy): Eukaryota > Metazoa > Arthropoda > Insecta > Coleoptera > Melyridae > Malachius > Malachius bipustulatus. The sequence continues at coordinate 37,258,329 of OU342636.1, forward strand.
CTACAATAATTGCATTTTTATTTATTCAATTTGTTGACTCTTTGAATAATTTAGTCCGTGAAATCTTCAAATTGTTTATGATAAAAATTCGAATTATGTATTAACATGAAAAAACACCACAATAATTATTATTATATGTTCTATGATTGTTTTGTGATTGAGTTCAAATTTAACATTTATAAGATTTTCACCTCAAAAACAGGTAGATTAAATGTTGGTTTATACCTGCGTTAAACATATGAACTTTCCTGTTATATTCTATTATTATTTAATAATAATAATTATTATTACTTTTTAATAAACGTAAATTGAAATAAGACACAAAATGTAGTGGGAATATGTTTATTAAAGGTAAAACATTTGTTTCAAAGAAGAACAGAGGAAAACTCTCAAAAATCTAACAACTCTTCAACAACATACTACATTTTATACTACGTCATACTTATAATACATACCACTCTCATGACAAATTATTTTAACGAAAACATAAAGGGGAACATTGTATAAAGTGAAACAATTCCAGAAAAGAAACAAAATTTCTCATAAACGGAAGGTAAAATCGTATTTAAAATGAACAATTTTATACCTCCGTCACTATAATTTTGATTTCACGACTTCCGTTTTTACTCAATTGGCTGGAAATTTCGTCATGTTTGCAAACAACTACTTACAGATATCTACTAAAACATAAGACTACCAAAGAAGACTGCCACGCATAAAAATTGTATTACTTTAACGTTCTATTAATTATTTAATGCGACAGTCTTCTTTGAAAGTTAGAAAATGATTTATTATTGGGACTGAAACAATTCCAGAAAATAAACAAAATTTCTCATTGTGCAAACAACTACTTACAAGTATCTACTAAAACATAAGACTACCAAAGAAGGCTGCCACGCATAAAAATTGTATTACTTTAACGTTCTAATAATTATTTTATGCGACAGTCTTCTTTGAAAGTTAGAAAATGATTTATTATTGGGACTGAAACAATTCCAGAAAAGAAACAAAACTTCTCATAAACGGAAGGTAAAATCGTATTTAAAATGAACAATTTTATTTCGCTGTCACTATGATTTTGATTTCACGACTTCCGTTTTTACTCAATTGGCTGGAAATTTCGTCATGTTTGCAAACAACTACTTACAGATATCTACTAAAACATAAGACTACCAAAGAAGACTGCCACGCATAAAAATTGTATTACTTTAACGTTCTATTAATTATTTAATGCGACAGTCTTCTTTGAAAGTTAGAAAATGATTTATTATTGAGACTGAAACAATTCCAGAAAATAAACAAAATTTCTCATTGTGCAAACAACTACTTACAAGTATCTACTAAAACATAAGACTACCAAAGAAGGCTGCCACGCATAAAAATTGTATTACTTTAACGTTCTAATAATTATTTTATGCGACAGTCTTCTTTGAAAGTTAGAAAATGATTTATTATTGGGACTGAAACAATTCCAGAAAAGAAACAAAATTTCTCATAAACGGAAGGTAAAATCGTATTTAAAATGAACAATTTTATTCCGCTGTCACTATGATTTTGATTTTACGACTTCCGTTTTTTACTCAATTGGCTGGAAATTTCGTCATGTTTGCATACAACTACTTACAGATATCTACTAAAACATAAGACTACCAAAAAAGACTGCCACGCATAAAAATTGTATTACTTTAACGTTCTATTAATTATTTTATGCGACAGTCTTCTTTGAAAGTTAGAAAATGATTTATTATTGGGACTGAAACAATTCCAGAAAATAAACAAAATTTCTCATTGTGCAAACAACTACTTACAAGTATCTACTAAAACATAAGACTACCAAAGAAGGCTGCCACGCATAAAAATTTATTAGTTTAGCATTTTTATAATGTATTTTATGTGGCTTCCTTCTTCAACAGTTGGAGAATTATTTGCTACATAAAGTGAAACAATATCAGGAAATAAACAAAATTTTCCAGAAACGCCTAAACGAATTATACAATCGTATTTAAAATACCTAGACACTTTTTCTTTTATCTCGCGAAGATCTTTGACTTCCGTTTTTACTTGAATGGTTGAAAATTTCTGTCACATTCGCGTGCCTTGACAATCGGAGGATGATTCGTTATATTTATATCTGCTTCCAAATAAATTTCCTTGATTTTCTATAGCGTAGATGTTCAAACTTTTGAATTATATGTAGGGAGATCGTTTAATCGTTCCGAAGGCGTCGTTATTGTTTCATCTCAACTGAAAATCACGTAGCAAATCATTACCATTTGTAATCAATCATCTGAAACAGTTTTATTTTAGAACATTCGAGAATTTATTTGAGATCGCATTTGAGGCCCGTTTTATTTCAATATTATCAAGCGTTGAACAGTGTGAAAATAAAATAGAGTAAGTAATTGTTAATACTCCCAATAATTAAAATACCTAAATCCGTCAATTCAGTAAATTCTACTCAAAAATTGACAACCACAACAAAGCAAAATAAATGGTAGTAAGTATTATCAGAGACTTTGTTTCTTCACATCACTCATTTTATAAAGGAATTCAGAAGCAAAAATTGGATTCAGCAAAACAACTTACCAAAACTGGAATCGAATTCTATATCCATGACTTGTCTTTCAAGGTGCTGATCATAGTCCATAACTTCAAATCCAAACAATAAACATAATGTCCTAGAGAGATCTCCATTTTATAATTTCCATTTTTACTCAAATGGTTGAAAATTTCGTCGCATTCGCCTGCCTTAGCAGTTGGAGAACGATTTGTTATACATATAATTGCTTCCAAATAGATTGTTTTGATTATCTATAGAGTAAATGTTCAAATTTTTTAATCGTGAGTATAGAGATAGATCTTTAAGTAGCACCAAAAGCGTCAGTATTGATCCATCTCAACTAGAAATGAATCTTTAATTATTATTAGAGTCTTCAAATTTTTTGTTTAAAAAAATACCTTTTTAGTTGAAATATGAAGCATTTTACTGCTTTCCTTCTTCTGGCCTTTTTTTAAATTTACTGCAGTTTCCTTCTTCATTTTTCATTATTTTCACTTGCAACTTGAGTTTTTTATTTACTGTTATCGTGATGGTCATCATTGTTTGTTCCCAGATTCTAATGCAAAGTACTGGCTGTTATTTCCTTCTGAATTATTTTGGGAAACAAATAATTTGTTCTGAGAATTCACTCCATCGAAATAAGAAATATAGAGGGCATGTGTTTAATTGACGGTAATTGAATAGGGTATCACATATCATAGCTCTGTGTATTTTCACCTTAATTTTCTAGCGAATTATTACCATTTGTAACCAATTTTCTAAAACAGTATAAATTTTCTAAAACATTTATTTTAAAACCTACAAGAATTTATTTCAGACTGAATTTAATTTGTTTTAATGTGATGCAGCTTGAATAGTAAAAATTAAACAGAATAAGTATTTGTTAATACTCATAATAATTAAAGTACATAAATCCATTAATTCAGTTAATTGAACCAAAATATTACTGACAACCACAACAAAGCAAAATAAATATCAGTTAGTATTAACAGACACTTTGTTCCATTCGCATCACTCATTTCTTTTTTGAAAAAATTCAAAACGGTTATTGGTAAAAATTAAATTTTTGAAAATAACTTACGTCTTTCAAAGTTCTGATCATATTTTATAACTTCTTTGTTGACTTCCAATATAAATCCATAAATCACCTTATTTAAACACTTAATATGATTTAATCAAACGAAATTGATTTAATGGTAATCCTCATTATTCAATTCCCCTTTCGGATTTTGAACCCATGCATTTCCCTTTCCATTCGTTTGTTTGCCGTTGAACGTTTTCCAAACTGCTAACAATTTATTTCAGTGCAATGCCGGAAAGGAAATAAAGTATTCGAAACTTCCTGAAATTTTCCAAAATTAATTCACAATAGTAAGAATATTATTTAACAACATAGTAGCTAATTATTCTTACGTACACGTTAGCTAATTCAATCAAAATTAATATACGTCTCCTTGCTACCAACTAGTAGATAAATCGCACTATAGGTTTTCCGTGGTGATATTGGAAAGGTCCATTTGTTAGTATCCATTCGACGAATCTAAAACAGAAAAACAACCGAAAGGCATCCCCCAAAAAGGATACCCTTCAGCCTTTATGTAAAACAAAAATTATTTTACGATACTAAAGATGTACCTCAAAATTTGCTTAGACCCCTTGTGAAATTGTTTAAATATTTTATATTGTAATTTTTTTTTTTGTTAATTGTTCTATGTACATAGCCTGAATTCACAGAAAAGTGTATACAGTTTAATTCAAATTCATTTATACATACGTTGCCATCTAATTTTATAATTGCAAAATATCTTGTACGAGACTACAAGTAGTGTATTGTGGATGACAGAATGGTTTTCAGAATAAAAATCTATCTATAGGAATTTGGTCTTCATTTATGGAGTTCTTCTCTAGAGCTTGTAGATACTGATGGCCAATTGGACAAGCATATCACGCCGTAGATTAGCATCGAAACGCACAAATCATATTATAGTTTGATGACAAATTTAATTTGAAAAAAAAACTTGATGAAATCGAATAAAACAAACGATTACATATCTACGGATTGGGCTTGACGTGAGACATAAGTCAAATTGCTCACGCAGTACTACTGCCACGTACAGTATTTCTTTTTATAGAGACCAAATAGAAATCCTTGGTAGTAGCTTATTTGTTTTGGACACGTGGGGGAGCCATATAGATTAGAAGCTCTCTCTCCTTATTCGGTCCAGCTCGGAGCCTCTAGAAAAGTGCTCTCTCTGGCTGTAACTTCAAATCCAAAATAAAAGCTACCGACTAACATTATAGTTAGAGAGATGGTGACAAAAGTGCCTTGTGTCTCCCAAATGGAAGAAAAGCAGGTTTTTATATGGTTCGGCGGGTCCCTTCTCAAAATTCGACTTGTCAAGTAGGGGTCTAGCGCGTTGCGATGAGCAGCTACAACCTTTTTCCCAGATTTCCCTGAGCGATTTCAAAAAGTATCTACAATATGGGAGAATTTTACTGGGGAGCATCTGAACAATTCCTCCAATTTAGGGAAAAAAGTAATTTTCTTTCAATTTGCTTCTTGCGTTAACCTCCAGTATTCGGTGAGTGAGGAAGGAAAACTGTTTGTAATGAGACTAATCTGGTTAAATTCCGTGGAGGTTAGCCGGAATAATCGACATTTGAATAAACAAAGTTTTGACGTTCCTCCACCACTTTATTTATGGAGTTATTTAAAAAAAACTGCAAGATAAAAAAATGAAATTTTGAATGTAACCTAATTTTGAGAAATGATGAGAAAATTTAAATTTTTTATTTAGTAATCGCTCTTACGCACCTTAGCGGTCATTTTAGAAGCTTAAAACTATTTTTCAACTAGTTTTTAGGGTCACTTTCCTTTGAATTTTTTTTTCCTGAGGATGTACGACGCTTAGTTTCTGACATTTCCCCGGTGACCATATTAATGACTCACCGGGTCATGGAGGTTAACGCCAGAAGAAAATTGGCAAAAAATATGTGTCTCTCAATTGAAGGAATTGTCCAGATGCCCCCCAGTAATTTTCTTCCATATAGTAGATACTTTTTGAAATAGCTAGCTCGGGTAAATCTAAGCAAAAGGCTGTAGCCGCTCATTGCAACGCGCCAGACCCCTAGGTACTTGACAATACAGATTTTGATAAGGGGACCCGAACTATATAAAAACTTGCTTTTCTTCCATTTGGGAGATACAAGGCATTTTTGTCACCATCCCCTGTAACTATTACTGAAAAATCAAAATTAAACGAAAGATAAAAAATGAAAACTTGCTGTCAATATTGTCAATTTTTTTGGATCTGAGTTATCTTTGCTCTGAAATAAATCTGTGGTTATTTGCCCGAAGCTGATGGGTGTGTCATTTTGTTTTATTTTTCAGACACAAAGTTAAAATTTTTGTGCAACTCTTTGACTTGTCGTTTTTCGGAAAAATATTACTTTTGCTTTATATAGTTTCAATATTGGGTTAAAAATACGCATTTCATAAAGACGAGTACACATAAAACTCTGGACTATTATAACATATCATAACGATAGAATTTAATTATTGACAAAAATTGTCATATCAGCTTTTGACAAAGCCACAGAAATATACTCCTCATACTTTGTTACAAAGTTTCTAGTACATTTGGGTATAGCACATTTTTTCTTTTGGGATTTTTTTCATAAAATCATAAGGCATACGTATTGATTGTTCCCTTGTTGACTCATCTCTATAAAGGGATGTAAAAAACTTTGAAATATTTTTTTAAATTACAATATAGTCAAATTAATTGTCAAATTTGTGCGGTAGATATTATAAAATTCAATTTTTGAAAAACAAATTGACATTACTTTGATTCTGACATTTTTGACGAGTATTGTGATTATGGAACTTTTTTATTGTTTATTGTGCTCGTTGCGTATATTATTTTAATTTTTATTTTAATATACCGTTTCAATAAATATATGTTTTTGTTCTCTTACTAAACCACGTCATCGATTTTTTCTAAAAAGAGCAAATATGCGTCCTTCAATGAATCATCAAAACGCTCCACCACACTTATATTGCCATCATTTATTTTTTGCCATGCTCCATCTGGTTTCCGAACAATTGAATAATAATGGCCCTCAGTTATACGATCACCTAGGTGAATTATCACTGCCTTTACTCTGAAACTAAAGGAGTTTATCAAAATGTTATCATTATTAAAATCGGTAAATGTCGTGTGAATTTTGCTAGCAATTCCATCTTCCAATTTACTCCGTTGGACACACACAATCAAGTATTTATTAACACTGTCCAATTTCATTTCGATATTATTGTTTGAACTTCCACAAAACCCACACAATGTTCCAGCGTTTTGCCCATCAAGAAGCCTTCTGAAGGAGATGCTTGATGTGTCATGAGTGGGGAAGTATAATACCAATATGTTTTCATTCATTCTTCTACCGAGGTCTTGGAACTGACACTCTAGACATTTTCGAACTGAATGATAAACTGAGCAAGTCACTAGTGTTGTAAAATCTCCATCAACGTGGTCGTCGAGAAGAATTGCTGTGAATTCTCGGACGTCTTGTTGCTGCTGTCGAGTAAATATGCCTCCAATATGCCGGCGTATTTCATTGCAATTAATCACTTGTTTTTCGATTATTCTTGAGAACAACTGATTAATATTAGAGTTCTCTTTCGAAACAGAAGTTCTGAATTCTTCATGTGACAATAAACACTGTACCACCGAATTAGCGTAACAAGATACGCAATCAGCATTTTCTAAACCTGAATGTTGGAAAATTTCGCACGGCACAGTTTCCGGCGAATTCAAATCCAACATGTCTACATCACTGTCGCTGTCACTATTGAAGGAGATGTCAGACGGCGTCTCTGGAATAACTGATGATTCCGGTATGGATGTTTCCTCATCTTCATCGCTATCGACTTGGTCTGATTGTTCGTCGATTAGATTGAACATTATTTCATCGTGTTGTAACTCGTTGTCTTTTTTCGACGAAGAAATGCAACTTGAGTTGGAAATCGCATCATCAAATATGTTCACGGCTATAGCCTTGTGGTGACTATAGACAGTCTCGTGAGTTTCCACCTTTGTGCGATTCAGGATGTTACCGAAGCACCAATCAATATGTGTGTTTGAATTTGTAGTAGAAGAATTGGTTTTCAGCAACGGTACGAGTTTGTATGTTTCCAGCAGTTTTCTCAAAGAGTCGTTTTCGTTTGCCAGAAGGTCATGATTGAAGTCGCCAATAATTAAGCATTTTTTATCAGCAATGTCCTCCATTATTTCTTTGATGACTTCGATAGCCATCGCAGTTTTAAACTTGGGTGGAATGTACAAAACGACAATGTACAAGTTTTCATTGAAAATATATTTAATTGCTTGAAAGCTGAAAGAATCAGCTGTTTTCCAATACTCTTTTTCAACTTGCACTTTTATGAGTGAGTCATTTCGTTTAAAACATAGAATTCCGTACGGTTTCCTGTAACATAGAACTGCACGCGAATTTCTAATGGTATCATAGCATATTTTAGCAAAACACGTAAAGTCTTTCAATTCGATTGGGTCTTTGCTTGAAGTCCATGTTTCCACAAACATTAAGATGTCTGACTTTTTAAATATTGGATTATTTTCTATGTATGACTTGTGCTTCTTGAAACTCTGGGCATTTTGATAAGCCAGAATTGCACTTCCTTTATTCTGGATATACTGTTTCGAATATAATGTAACCAAGCTTTTGTTTTCTTTCAAATTTTTAATTTCGTTGGATACCGCATCATATTCGTTAGGTTTGGCTGGTGCCGTAAACTGTCCGTAAATGTAAAGTCCACTCAATGATGTGGCTCTGCTACAAGCCACGTACAGACTATTTCTAGGTAGCCCCTTCTTTAAATGGACTGCTATCTGGGGTAGAGTCGAACCTTGCGACTTATGAACGGTCTGAGCTTCAGAGGCTGTTACGGGAAATTGCAGTCTTTCCACGTGGACGGTGCTTCCTTTTTTCACTTTAACTGCTCTGGCACACTTCTCAATAAGCGTCCAATTGTCGGGTATTTTTTCGGCTCTCATTTGTGCGGCATATTTTTTTCTTGAGTTTTTCCCTACCTGAAAAAAGAATTTCCATTCAGTTTAATTGTAATTATATTAAATTAAATGTTGATAAATAAAAAAGACAATGATTTGCGAGTAAAACTAACTAAAGAAAATTACCTTATTGTCGGGAAATTCTATCCACAGTTTCGACGGAGTTTGTTTACCATCAAGACAAACTTTTCGCAATATGCCACATGCGCCGTTCACCATACCGTCTTCAACATCTATATTTAAGGTGATCATATATTTTGCTTCTAACTGCAAGGTTAAATTATACATCAGACCGAAACTTTCTGATTTCTTCAAATTGAAAGCATGTTTCAGTAGCATCTGTTTCAATTTTTCAGTACAAGTCCCTTTTATGATATCCCTTGCAGTGGAAACGTAACTTTCTGTCTTGTACTTTGACAATTTTTCTTCATTAAAAGCATCCACTTCGTTATTGGTCCGGAAGAGATGGATGGTTTCATCGGGTATCGTTTCATTTTCATCGATTTCCCTCGACTTGATGAGATCAACTTGTTGCGTGGTCATTTCACCTCTTGCTAGGGCATTTAGGGCCTCGGCAAAATTGACGTCATCCCTCTGACGCATGATTTCGGTGAGTTCAAAGTAAAGGAATTTATTCCACAGATAATTTCCTGAGATAACTGAATAAGGATCTCCACCGACGCCATCGAATAACCACTTGTCTCCTACAGGCGGAAGCTGCCTCAAGTCTCCAACCAAGATTATCGAGATGCCTCCGAAATCTGAAGTACTTTTAAATATCTGCTTCAGCCTCAAGTTGATCTGGTTGAAAATGCGCGCTCCCATCATTGAAAATTCATCGATTATTATAAGCTTCAAGTTGAATAAAGTAGCGTGGAGAGAATTTACAGTGCTTGCGGATAACGGGATCAGTTCCATGGCCAACTGATTAATCGGCAAGGCAAACGAAGAATGCAACGTTAGGCCTCCGATTTGAAAAGCTGCTTTTCCAGTAGGTGCGGTCAGAAGAATTTTGAGTTGTTCCGGATCATTTCCAGGAACGGAATTGTAGTGGCGTAGAAGGGATTGATAAATGGCCGTTATCAACCTCGATTTTCCCACGCCAGCTCCACCGGAGATAATTTCGTAAAACACTTGACCATCTTTAATGCTTTTCAGCACATGGTTCAGATACTCGTATTGTTTTTCGTTCAGACTGGAAACTATCTCTTGGAATTCTTCGTCATTGATTTGATGAGGTGTCTGAAATGTCTGTTTCTCGGTGTTGTCTGGCTCTTGATTTGTGTCAATGTCGGGGAACGCATCGACAACACGATCATCAACACCGTACGGCATGTATTCTGGATCGATTTCTGTATCGGGAATTTCACTTAAATCGTCCATGTAACGTTCAGCTGCCACTAATGCTTCGTCTAGGATCTCAGAATCCAGACAGTTGAACTTTTGACGATTTTCTGCAATCACATCACTAAACATGAGGTATATTAGTTTGTGATCGATGGACTCCACTTCCGTCTGTTCATTTCGCCAGGGTTTATATAACATAACTTGTTCCCTGTAGTAATTTATTGGATCTTGTTGTAAACCATACCTTATAAACGATATTATATTGGCGTGGTTCTTCTTGAACAAATAACCGCTGTCGTCCAACAGTTTCAGTTTTTTCGATTCATCTTTTCGGTTGTCTATCGTTGCGAACCTGTAATATGCAGCAAATTCAGCCAAACATGAATCTTCTAATGCAACGGGACGTTGTTCGTAGTGTTCCATCATTCCTGCTTGATAGATGTCACTGCTCTTCGGATCTAATTTGGCTAGATCAGATTTGGATTTGAGCATCCTAACTCTTTCGTTGCTGGGTTTTGTAGAAATGAAGACATATTGCGTGCATGTCTCGCTCAAATTCAAAGGTATCACTCCGTAAGCACACTCCTGTGCGCTAACTTCAGAAGCGTTCAGAAAAGCGTTTCCCAAAGTTTTCAGCTGCTTCTTTAAATCTAGGTTTCCTTTTTTTATTTCTTCCATGGCTTCTCTCAAAATCTTCGATACTCCCCTGTCAGATTTATTTATATAATTCACCAGGTAATTGACGCAGGCATATGGATCTAAAATGAACTGTATATCCATGTTTGCCCTCTGTAAACTGAAGATTTCTTCATTATAGGGGTTCACGTAACAATCTTTCAGGCTACGTTTGAGAAACACAGTCGACGTTTTTATGTTGCACTCGATTATTTTATGATATTGCTCCTTCGTGATCTTGGCTTTGGTCAAGAACTCCAAAAAGGTGTAGTTCTTGTCTTTGTTGTCATCCAAAAAACGTCTTATCCATCTAAGCTGTTCGACCATCTTCAAAAGTTCGTTGCGAGTCAAGTCTGTCCTTGGACTCAAAATGGTCGTCTCGGGCATGGGTAAGAATGGTATTCCGTAGCGACATAATTTCACTCCTCTCACTTCTTTTTTACAAGACTTGGAATGATGATGTGTTTGGTAATGTATGATGTCTTGCACGGTTGGTATCGAGCTGTCGCAGGTTATCAACTCGTCGATCAATTTTGTGCACGGTTCCAGACTCTGCACGTCGTCTTTGTCGTATTTTGGTGCATTATCCAGCCACAGGAGACCGTGTACGTGTGGAGAACCTCTGTAAACAATAAAAAAACAACGTTAACTATAATACATGTCATTAAAACTTTCAAATAGTTTTCTTATTTATTACAAATATTTAATACGAATTTAATCAATTAAGAAAATGACGAATCTTACCTATGTTGCATCTCGACACGATAATACCAATGAACGATCATATAGTTTTTGAAAGGCCCATCTTTAGACTTCATATGGTTCAATAGCATATGCCATTTGTTGTCGAAATAACGGGCGCAGGTTATAGCATCCGATCGAATAAGTCGTGTCTTCTCGGAAAAAGTAAGACTCATTGCTTCCTCCTCAGTGATCTGTTTGTCATCTACAACTTGACTTAGAACGACTAGTAATTCAGGCCATGCAGTTTCGGCAGCAGATACGGTGAAAAAAACTGTGGGAACATTGAACTGCCGGAACATGGACAAAAGCTTCTTTTTTTCTTTTTGCCAGTGGGCTGGAGAACTCCTGATTTTTTGCAAAAAAGAATATCCCAAGTCTCTATTGATCAGTTGTTTCAAAAATTTCTCGTTTATGACTTGTCCTGCATTAAACTTTTTGGGATCTTTATTTATTTTCTGCCGTAAGTAAATATTGACAGCATCCACAACTTGGATAAGCTGCAATTTTTTGAACATATACAACAGGAAATCAGTTCGTGCAAAGCGACGATCCATGTGACAACTTTGAATCTGTAAAACAAAAAAACATTATTTTAGCAAACAGGACATTTAGACATTTTTATTATTATAATCCATTTTTTTTTGCACAGAAGCATGTTCTCCAATGGAATTTTAATAAAAACGAATAATACAAGTTAATTTTCACAACAATACGATGCTTAAAAAAATTTAGTCGAAATTTTCATAAGTGAATAAACAATTTGACGTGTATTTAAAAAATTAAAGTATATTTGACATTCGAGGCAATAAAAAAATATAAAATCTCAAATTAATTTTGAAGCTTTGCAGCGATAATATGTAAATCTTTCCAATTTATTTCTGCGGTTGTAGATTCTTTTGTTTGTGTTTCTCGTATTTGTACTGTAAAATATTTAGGACAAAATTCTTCGCAGACGTTATCACCAAATCCAATTTGATTTATTCTATATTATTTATGACTCGAAAAGGAAAAGTTATTTGAAAAAGTTGATCACCTTATTCAATTATAATAGGTATAAATAAAAAGGTACCTTAATTGAACGATTCTTTTGTAAAAGTGAATTTGAATATTTTGTGATGTTGTTATTGCAACTACAATATATTATACATTTTAAAAATTCTCAACGAGTCGATGGTAAAATTTCAAAAATGAAAACTTCAAATGCATAAGTTAAATTTACATAGGTACATACCCTTGCCATTGTGCTGTATTGGACGTCTATAAAGAACTCCTTCTTTTGACCGCAAAAGATTGTCGGAAACGACAGTTCTTCGGCGTATTTGTCGAGCATCAAATGCTTTGGAGTCTTGTTTTCACCAGGAGCGATGCAGATATTTTCTAGCACCTGATTATCCAGCAAAGTTTCCTCTCCTCCTGGATTCAAGTTGTCATTCAAGTCTTCTCTTTCAAAGACGTCTTCGTTTTCTTCATTGTCAATCAACATATTTGTGATTGCAACTTCTAAACTGCTTGTTATCAACTGGCTGGCTTGATTTTCGTCATTAAGACTTTGAGAACGTGCCAAAGTTTGATCACCTTTGGCATTAATGTTGGGGATTTGACAATCATCTAAAATCTCTGATACATTGTTAAAACTTCCTTCCATGATTTCTACAATGTCCTCTATATTATTTACACCAGTATTATCACTTTGATTGACTTCAGTCTGAAACGTAATAAATTAATGAATGAATATGATTTCAAAAATTGATATCTATAATTAATTATGATCAAAGGCAAACAGAAAAAAATACAAACCTGTGTTGTTTGGCCTCTGTTCACGCTTTGTAAGTTTTTGTCCCAATCTGCGGAAATTGTTACTCCTTCAGACTGGTACAGAGGCTGGTTGACCAGATATTTAAGAGCGTCCATAACCTTTTTCGGTCTTATTGTTTCGCACATATAAGCTTTATCATATTGAAGTCTCTTCTTCAACTTCAATTGAATGACCTGGGTGTCATTCACGTTTCTTGGTAAAACTTTTGCTGTAGTGTCGACGTTGAGAGGCACATTAACGACCTGTCCTTTAATACTGCACTGTTGGTCGTACCCTAGTTTCTTGATCTGCATAAAAGGGATTCGTGCTGATACTAAACGCTCTTCAAGGCAAGTTAAATCTTTGAGCTCTGCTGGAATGTCAAACACAATTTTGTGATTTGTTGCACTTAATTTGGGGATAGATTTTTTCTTCTGGATTGTAAAAATACAAGAGTTGCACATTAAATTTGATTTTCCATTATTAAAAACTTTGTCGCACAAGTTTGCCCCTAAAAAAAATGTTGCTATAAATACATAAATCTGTTATTCTTTTACATCATACATTAGTTTATTTTGATATATTTTCACGTATCAAGATTAAGCACGTACCTAGTTTGCTTTGCAATAATTCCCTGTTAACTTGCCGACACTTTCTAGGAAACCAATATCGCAGACAGCAGCAGCAGATTGTTGTAGGACCTTCTTTGATCTTTTGCCAAAATTCAAGATGTTTGGTATTTTGAATAGGTCGGTTACTTATTGCACTTGTACGTTTTTGTTTTCTTGCAGCAGAATTTTTTTCACGTTCTACTAAACGAAAGTCCTTATTTTTTCTTTTCATTTCTTTCACAACTCTGTCTTTATTACGCATAGTTTGACATCGGGTTACATCTTGCTTTTTCTTAATATAAACAATTCTGTCTTGTTCCTTTTTCTTTCCGAAAACGGAATCATTTTCTCTTCTTAGTTTTTTTGCCAATTTATCATTATCCTTTTCAAACTGTCTTTTGTCAATATTAACTCTCGTTTTTCTCATACTTAGGCGATTTAAAACCTTGTTTTCTTCTCTAATGACTTCATTTGACTGACGCTGAATTTTTTTATTTAACTTATCCCTTTCTTTTTCACTTTTACGATAATTCAGATCAATTTTTCGTTTTTTAGCCATCCTTATTTTGCTTCGTTCAGAAGAAGAGACCGATGACTCAGAAATTAAAACTGACTCGAAAACAGGATCAACCGAGTCCTTTCTTTTATCGGCTATTTTAATATCATTTGGAAAAGTAAGCGACAAAGGAAGTGGGGAGACTACAACAGACTCAGAAACAAAAGATTCATTACAAACAATTTCGGTGATTTTATTTTTTAATTGTTTTTGCAACTTACGTCTTTTTTCGATGGACTGCTTTTTTGTTTTCGGCATCTTTTAAACTTACCGAAATAAGAGGGACTTTTAAACTACCTTTACTCTCAACCACTTGATTACAAATTATTTTTCTTAATATAAAAATCAATCTCTGATTTTCCAAATGGGTAACAATAGATTCTCTTTCTTGAATGGTTAGATTTTAATATTTTTACTTCTGTTAGCACTGTAAATTTTAGTTGACATTTAGTCTTATAGCGTTGGTATTTGAATACTACAAACATCAAAGTTAAACAATGTAAAATTGAAATTACAATATAAGCAAAGGCTAAGTATTCTAAAAATATGAACAGGAATGACGGAAAAAACAGTTATCTTGACAAAATAAAGAGATAAAACATAGATGAATTCACTCGTGTCAAAATAGATAAAAATATCCAATAGCAATTGACGTACCTAAGCGAGTACCTAAGCTAACTTTCGACACCCTGAACAATGTGTTTTTTAATCATGTAACTAAATTAAAGATGTGATTCTAGAGCTCGTTGTAAAAATTATTCATAATAACATATGTCCGAAACAGCTTAATTTTCTAACTACAGGATATTGAAGTTTTGACCCTTAGATATTTTTGACCCTAAGATATTGACCTTTGAGTTCGGTCACATCATTAAAAACACCTTGTATAGTTGACACATAAAAATTTAAAAACCCCTCTTATTAGTGTGAATATTTTGATGATGCCAGAGATTTTTTTTTAATAGATACTGTATTATTTATTAAAAATTACAATTAGAACAAAGAAATTTGAACTAACTTACCTTGTTATACAGTTGTCCCAATATTCCATGGACATGGAGCAATCACAGATTACTGAGGTAAAAAAAGTCGCTCAAACCAAACTTATCTCTATACCAAAAAGCATCGTTTGTCCGTGAGAGGGCTTCAAAGTCTTTTGACAATTTCAGTTTTTTTGAAATAGCTTAAAGTCAGATGATTCCAATTCAATTCGATGAAATTTGGTATGTAAACTTCTTCTTAAAAGTACTAATTTAATTTCTGATGTACATGATAATTTGACGGAAACCCGGGAAGGGGTAAAAGTATCCCTAATCTCCATTAAAATCGATCGTAATTGTTGATAGGGTAGCAGGAACGCTGTTAATGTTTTTTTTTGTTTGAAAAATACATCGTTTTAGCCCGTTGTTGTGCTAAAACCCTATCAATAATTACGATCGATTTTAATGGAGGGTGGGGGTACTTTTACCACTTCCCGGGTTTCCGTCAAATTATCATGTACATCAGAAATTAGTACTTTTAATAAGAAATTTACCTACCAAATTTCATCGAATTGAATCAGCCGACTTTGAGCTATTTCAAAAAAAAACTAAAATTGTCAAGAGATGAGTTTGGTCCGAGCGACTTTTTTTTACCTCAGTAATCTGTGTTTGCTCCATGTCCATGGAATACTGGGACACCTGTATAACAAGGTAAGTTAGTTCAAATTTCTTTGTTCTAATTGTAATTTTTAATAAATAATACAGTATCTATTAAAAAAAATCTCTGGGATCATCAGAATATTCACCGAGATATTCACTGATTCTGGCGACTCATACACCAATTAGAGTGGTTTTAAAAAAAAGTTTTGTGTCCTCAGTAATCTGTGGTTGCTCCATGTCACATAAACACAAAATTTTGCATTAACGTGTGTCTGTAAATGTACGATTTTTGATATCGTCTCTGAAAGGTGCGGAAAAAAAGCTACCACAAATTCCTGAGGCCTAAATAAGCCGATCTAACCCAACTTATCTCTGTCCAAAAGTGGATGATTTCGGAGATACAGGGTGTCAAAAGTTCACTTTGGTTTCCGTTTTTCTTAAATAACTTTTTTAATAATTGGTGTATTTTCACAATATTCGGCTGAAGGGGCTTTTGTGGGGTGAAAAATTAAAAACTGCAATCATTTTTATTGTAAAATTTATAGGGCGCCACCTGCGGTACCTTGAACACATTCAAAACGAACTATCTTTTTTGGGCCACTCTGTATTTAACTTTTAAATAAAAATTCTTATTCTCCAACGTCTTTTCCCAAAAAAAGGCATACGTGGTAAGAGTTGATTTGAGCAGCCGTTTCTGAGATATCTGGATTTAAGAAAATCACTACGTGCATGGCCAGGCCTAAGTAAGTAATTGTATTAATTGAACACAATTTAAAGTAAAGGCGTTGAATTAAAATAACTGTCACTGAAAGCTACAAAAAAACGACTAGGTACATAAATGTGGATTTAACTTTATAGGTACTTTAGTTAAAACAGTCAATAAGAGATTTATCAACAACAAAAATTTAGTTTAATTTAATTTAAAAAAATGCTTTTATCAAATGTTCAAAATGATCTCCATTTTCGTGTATACAAAGATTTATACGTTTTAAAAAATTAAATTGAACTCTTTGGAGCATTTCGTGATCATTTTTCAAAACTTCCATTCCGGTTTCAATACTCTTAAAAATGTGTTTAACTAACCTTCTGTATTTACTATGGCCTAGAATACACAAGGGTTTTCAAAGTTCCCCATAAAAAGTAATCCATCGGTGTCATAGCAGGCGATCGAGCTGGCCAACTTGTGGGTGCATCATTGGCTCTACCTATCCATCTATTTGGATACTGTTCGCTCAAATAATTACGTACATTTATCGAAAAATGTGGAGGAGCACCGTCATGCATAAACCACATTCATCTTTGAAGTTCCAAGGGCAGGGGATCAAACAAGTGTAGTAATTCGTTTTGCAGATGTTCCAAATAATTTTCGTCATTAAGTCGAAGTGGTAAAATGACACACATTGATTCCTACCCACACATTGATCTTAAACTCATGCTGATAATGGCATGTGGTGTACATGTGATAACAGCCCGTGGTGTAGTGGATAGAGCGTTCGTCCACCAGCCGGTTAACCTTGGTTCGAAACTCACCGCAGCAACCGAAAAGTATTTGTTGTGCTACTCGAGCCAAAATCGGGATGCACCTTGTGGAAGGCAATGGAAAAGCACCGCATAGTACTCTGCCTCGTAATACTTCTCAAATAGTGCCTTTCGGACTCTTCCGATAAAAAGGGTGGCCCCAAAAGAGTGAACTTCAACAGTACGCGCACCACAGGCATATGTGAGAGGTAGCTCACACCTGAAACCTGGTATGGCACTTTAAGTAAAATAATTTTAATTCAATGCCTTCGCTTAAAATTGTGTTCAATTATTACAATAATTACTAATAACTACTTACTTAGGCCTGGCCATGCACGTAGTGATTTTCTTAAATCCAGATATCTCAGAAACGGCTGCTCAAATCAACTCTTACCACGTATGCCTTTTTTTGGTAAAAGACGTTGGAGAATAAGAATTTTTATTTAAAAGTTAAATACAGAGTGACCCAAAAAAGATAGTTCGTTTTGAATGTGTTCAAGGTACCGCAGGTGGCGCCCTCTAAATTTTACAATGAAAATGATTGCAGTTTTTAATTTTTCACCCCACAAAAGCCCCTTCAGCCGAATATTGTGAAAATATACCAATTATTAAAAAAGTTATTTAAGAAACACGGAAACCAAATTGAACTTTTGACACCCTGTATCTCCGAAATCATCCACTTTTGGACAGAGATAAGTTGGGTTAGATCGGCTTATTTAAGCCTCAGGAATTTGTGGTAGCTTTTTTTCCGCACCTTTCAGAGACACCCTGTATACAGGATGATCAGTAACTCGCGCACTCCGAATACAGGGCGATATAGAGACCATTAAAATTAAGGATATTCTGTAAAAAAAATTGAATCCAACGGTTGGTTTTCAAGTTACAGAGTTTCCCTCATCCGAGTTTAAAGGTAATTTTTTCAATAACCGTGACAAAAATTAATGAAAAATTCAAGCTACTGTAATGTCTGGAACGGATACCATATAATTCATCATTTTTTTTCGACAAAACCTCTTTACAGAGGAATTGAGAATGTTGGAAACTGATACCATACCTAAATCTTCGCCTAAATCTGAACGAAATTTGAAATTTGGCAACCGCCTAAACTCAACTTAGAATATAAAATATTCAAATGTCTTCGTTGCTGTGGAAATAAAAATAATAACAATACCATCTAAATTGAACTTATTCACATGTTCAGTGTAGTGTTGCCACCTTTTTTTTACAAAAATGGTCATATCTTTGGAAGAGAAGAACTTACAACACTGCAGTAAGAAAATTTACCACTCTTAAAAAGTGAAGTTTACCGCAGCATGCTCGGAGTGCGCGAGTTACTGATCACCCTGTATCTTGTCAAAAAATAAATTGTCAGTTTTTTGCAGATTTCTTCGGAACCGTATAAGATACATAATTCAGATTTTGTACAAAGCTTATCATTGACATTAGCAACTATTTTAATGCTAACTAACTTTTTCAAATACGCCAGTGACAAAAAATTTTAAGGGTTGAGGGGGATTTTTTTGCCCCTAATATCTACAACACTGGGCTTATTGATATTTTAAAGGCGCACTTTGAACCGCCAATGTTTTCTACATAAAAAAGATACTTTTGGTCATAACTGCTAATGTTAGTCATTTTCGAGAAAACGGGCCATTATGATGAAAAACTCGCTTTGAATATTTCAAGACAAGTGTCGGAAAATGTGGGGCAAAAAAAACTTCACTCAATGTTAAGATCAAAAGCTGAGTTCCGTATCTCAAACGGTTCCCAGATATCTTAAAAAAACTGGAAAAATAATCTTTTTTTGACACCCTGTATCTCAAAGACAGTGCATTTCCGGACACTCGTTAATAGAATTTTTTGTTTATTTTTTACCTAACAATCAGCCCTTAAATTTTTTGGTGTTATTTAGATACACCCTGTTTATGATATGGTATAGTAGGTACCTATCACTAAATTAAGTCTACGATTTAATGTAAACACCGATATATTTCGATAGAAACACAGAGGCATATTGGAGGCGAGATCATAATGTGACTTGGGAAAATTTATAATAGATTTTAATGATTTTAACAAAATAAGAAATGAAAACAATAATTTGGAACAGTTACTAACAGGAAACCATAACGTTTTATAACCTTTGTCAGTTTCGTTGAACATATGTAATATTTATTACCCACTTTTATGAATAAAATAGTCTAAAAATGATAATTTATCAATTTTTCATGCACGATGCAGGAGGTGGAATCTCAATCATTAAAAAGGCTGAATAGATTGTTCGGTATATTTTGCCGCAAGAGTACCTACACACCTATATGAAAAATATAGGATAGGAATAGATGATGATCACTTGAAAATTAGAGTAAGTGCAAGCAGAATGTAAATGAATTGTAAAATGCTTTGATAGCGCCAATATTTACGAACATCACAAACACTATTAGAAAATCTCCCAACTCGTGGACACCTATATTTACTTAATAGAGAACTAAAAAATTTATGTTTTCAACACCCTTACTTTGTAGAATCTCTGCATACTGATGGATGATAAATAAAACACTAATATTTTTTTTAATATACTGATGTATACTGATACTGTAAACTGATGGATACAATAAAATTTTTTAAAACATTGATTTATTTATCATTCATCAGTAATAAAGATTTATTTTTCTATTTTCTGAAATACTAGTATTTCTGAACTATTGAGCTACTAGTATTTTATAAAGGGTGTGTAAATTTTTTTAAGTGTTGCAATGTAATATCTTGAAAACGGTCTCAAATCTTTTCACGAATTTTGATGACCTAGTAAGTACGGGGAGAAAGACAAATTTTACAATATTTTCCTTCATTTTTTCCTTCACCCTCTTTTGAGGGGTAGGGGATAACTTGAAAATCTTAAATAAGAACCGTTTTATACGATAAACTTTCCTCCCTTCTCCCCCTTTTTGTAAATGGAGTGGGAGGTTAATTTCATATTTTTTTATGCGGAACTTGTATTTTTTATTACAAAATTTTGATTTTATGGCAAAAATACGTAGAATTACAGCCAATATTATAAAGGCTCATTAGGCTTACGGGCAGATTTCTGTGGCCATTTCTGAAGCTCATATCGGCGTCAAATGACTTTTATTAACATTTTTGTAATTACTTTTATGTCAAGAATAGATATAGTTAAACAATTTCCACTTAGACTCAATACCTTCTTCAGAAATGGCCACAGAAATCTGCCCGTTAATGAGCCTTTATAATACCCGCTGTTAATCTTATATTTTGCTCAATTCATGTATCTTTTTCGTTCAATTTCAGTAATAAGACTTAACGGGCAGATTCCTGATACCTTCTTTAAACCGAATATCGACGTCAAATAACTTTTTTGTAATCTCTTTCATGCCAAGAATCAATAAATTGCTACATTTTCCACCTACAGTCGATACTTTTTCTAGAACCAGCCCCAGAAACCTGCCTGGTAACTTATTGAGCCTTTATAATACTGGCTGTATAAGTGAAAAAAAAAATCTGTCGATAACAGCGCCTTCTATCATGAATCGAAATAAATGTTACCTACAAACCTTACTTATTTTTAGTCATCGAATTCGAATTTGCGATAAAAAATAAGGGTTCGTTACTGAAATTTCAAATATATAAGCCCACTCATGCCCACCTCCCAAGCGCATGGGAGAGAAGAGCAATTTCCTATTTATTTTCAGCCATCAAATCCGAATGGGAAATAAAAAAGAAGGGTACCTACCTATTTAAAATTTTCAGCTTCACCCCTCAACAGAGGATGAAGGAAAAAAAGCAAATATATTGTAAAATTTCTGCCTCCCCCTATTCACTACGTCATTTCATGAAAATATTTGAAATAGTTTTCGAGTTAAACACTTTCAAGGAGTAAAATAAGTCCTTGCCTGCTTATTTAAATTACAACGAGTTAAATAAAAAACTGTTCGAACACAAATCATACAGGGTGTTATGAATAAGTCAGGCTGTTGGTCACATATTATGTTTTCAAGATACAAGGTGTTACAAAGTTACAAGGTGATACAAGTTGAAATTAAAAAACAGTTTCAATTTATAAGTTGTGTATTTACAAGTTGAAAATTTTCTTTTTTCTTAGTCTGGGCATAATGGCCATCATAGACGTGACCCGAAATTAGTCTAAAAATGTTTCTAAGTTTCAACTTTGACGGCTTATAAATGACAGATAACAACGTCAATACTTGGCATAAATTTTTTCAGGCGGCGAGACCCTTTTCTTAGTTTCACACAATTATCCGCGTGATCTTATTCCGACCACCGCTGTCAAAGCTATGATGAAAAATGTCCAAACTAAACTTTTTTTTTGACAAATTATTAAGAAATTAAAAAAAAAAAACGTTTACGTTTCGGATTGAATTGGACGCCATTTTTTTTAAACGATCATATAAAAATAGCGATTATACGGGGTGATCCATATTAATTTATTTTCGGAATTTTTGGGGAGGGGCAACATTCTCCGAACAAAAGTTTGGGACAAAAGTTGTTTGGTTTTGAGGACGACATCATTTGCACATAACAACCACCTCTCTAAATTACATTTGACGATTGAAATAGAAACCCTCATTTTTTATTGCGGGTTATGTGTGGAGAAAAACAATCTTTTGTATGAATTTTTTATTATTATTATTTCTCCCTCATCCCCTAAACATGGAAGACAAAAACTGCTTTCTCGTGACTTTGATTAATTTTTCATAACTCGACAATAATTGCTTGGAGGAAAAATTGCAGGGGGCAGAAGTTGTTTGGTTTTGAGGGGGACATCGTTTTCACACAAGAACCACGCTCCACCCCACCTCCTGCATAGGGGTGAGGACTTTGACGATTTAAAAAAGAATTCCCATTTTCTATTGCCGGTTATGATTCAGCGTGGAGAAAACAAACTTTTGTATGAAACTTTTTTTAAATTAAGCAAAAAGCCGGTTTGTCTTCCATGTTTAGGGGATGAGGGCGAAATTAAAAAAAAAATCATACAAAAATGTTTGTTTTTCTGTCAGGGTGCGCCCCTGTTGAAAAATAGTTTGAATCTATTTGGGGATAAAGGAGCTCCTTATTACTATGATAAATAAAATTGCTAAATTTCAATAGAATCGGCAAAATATTGTTTAAGATATTAATGAAAACCGATTTTAAAAGAAAACTTTAACTCCCTATATCTTGAAAACCATACATTTTAGAACACGTGTTTATATACAGGGTGTTATGTAATTGAATGTCAATATTGAAGGGCCATATTTTTGGGTTCATTTTAAGAAGAAAACTTCATAAGAACGTATGTCCTAACAGTCTTAACTTTTGAGATACAGGCTGGTAAAGTTTTATTAAAATAAATATTTGTTTCGTAATATCTGTAATGCCGCTCTGGATATTTTAATGAAATTTCGTATACAGGTATTAAGCATCAAGGGGCATTTTTTCGTATACTACATTTCGTTTTATTTCCATTAGTGACGATGGTGCATGATCGTGCAGAATTTTAACGGCATATTTTAGCAGACATTGATAATACGCCACTGATTTCTGTTCAAATAGAAATCATTTTTGGAATCCTCATTCATTTCCAAGCAAATTTGATTACTTATTTTTTTTCAGTCCGATGCACGGTTTTCGCGTAAAAAAATAAAATCTGTTTCTCTACATGATCACAAGATTATCGTTAAAATGACAATAAAAAAATATAAAAATATGCAGGTAAAATTCTGCAAGATATGACTAGTGGAGATAAAACGAAATATGGTATATGAAAAAATGCCTCTTGATGAGTAATACCTGTCTATTAAATTTCATTAAAATATCCAGAGGGGTATTACAGATAGGTATTATGAAAAAAAAATTTTTTTTTTAACTTACCACCCTGTATCTCAAAAGTTAAGACTCTTAGGACATACGTTCTTATGAAGTTTTCTTCTTAAAGTTTACCCAAAAAATCACCCCCTTAAATATTGACATTCAATTACAAAACAACCTGTATATGCACTTTTCGATTTAAAATTATCCCAGGAATACATCCTTAAATTTAGTAATATTTTTTTTTTAATAATAAACACTCTCAAGTAGCACCCTGTATACACATTGTGTCACATTTAGGAAGAATAAATAAAATAAAAGCATATCAGACATTCAAAGATTACGTTTCATAATTGAAGAGTGAAGTTATGATTGAGTCGAAAGATATCAGAAAATTTTGAGAAAAAAGAACAGTTACTTTGAATCAGGATCAGAAATCCCTGTTTTGATTACAATACTGTGACCAAAAGAATACGGCTAATAATACAAACATACCTACCTACCTAATTATCATTGTAATATGCTAACCTAATATTACCTACCTATCTAAAAGATATCTAAAAGAGATTTCAAAAAGTATGTAGGTAGGGGGTATCAGTCAAATTACATAAGTAATAAGAACTGGAATCACATATAGAGGTACAATTTTTTCACTTACCTGGCTAATTGTTGTTGCTCTGGAAAATTTAAACACAGCTTGATAATTATGCGTAGTGTGGATGGATAGGTAGACCTACACCTACACTCTTTCACAAGTTTTTAGGGCACAATAACTATCACACACACTCTTTTAGTTTAGAATTAACGATAAACAGGCACTGCTAAGTAATATAATAATAATATTAATTAATTACACTACTTATAACTCCTATTTACTATTATTTTTCACAATAATATAAAAATTACGTATCAATACGTCGGAAGCCGTGTTGTGTTTGACACGTCACGGCACGGCAAGCGTCATTAGCAACAGTAACCTTAGCAACGCAGTCGGTACGCATTTACACGGTATTCCGATAGACGATGACGCGCAGGCTGCGTTCCGGTCTTGTGACGTCATGTGGTGCTAAGACTACGCCATGAGATTCTTTATATCTTTTTTATTGTCAGGAATAAATAAATAATTCTTTGTAGGCTTGCATAAGTCGGCAACAGCTATCCATTTAACGTTTTAAAAATTTTCTAGGCCAACTAAATCCGAGAGTTTTCATCAAGTTTTGTTTTTCTTATAGCCGCCGTATTGTTTTTTTATGTCGTTTGGTACAAAAAAAAATGAAAATCAAAAATCAATAACATTAAAAAAATTGGTAAAAATTTCATTTTATTTTTTTCGAAAAAAAATTAAAGATTTTTCATAATAGATCTAGCACAAAGTGAAAGCTGTCGAAAGTCAAATCTGACAGCTGTCAAATATGTCCAATGTAAAGTTAAGATCATAGTGAAAGTTCGACTCCTCAAAAATTTTTGACAGCTCTCAAATGTCTAATCTGACAGCTGTCAAACTTGTCAAATTTTAAGTTCGATCTTGCGGACAATTCTACTATACTCGGTGCCAAGCGCGAAAATTTTTGACAGCTGTCAAATGTCAAATTTACAGCTATCAAATATGTCAAATATCAAAAAAATTGACAGCTGTCAAATGTAAAATCTGACAGCTGTCAAACACGTCAAATGTCAAATATGTCAAATCTTAAGTTCAGGTTTTGCGGACAGTTCGGCTATACGCGGTGCAAAGCGCGAAATTTTTGACAGCTGTCAAATGTCAAATTTGACAGCTGTCAAACATGTCAGTTGTCAAATATATCAAATCTTAAGTTCAAGTCATGCAAACAGTTCTGATACTCGCGGCGACAAGTGCGAAAAATTTTGACCGCTGTCAAATATCGAATCTGACAGCTGTCAAATATGTCAAATACCGAAAAAATTGACAGCTGTCAAATGTCAACGCTGACAGCTTTCAAACACGTCAGTTGTAATAATGTCAAACCTTAAGTTCAGGTCATGCAGACAGCTCTGCTACTCGCGGCGCCAAGCGCCAAAATTTTTGACAGCTGTCAAATGTTGAATCGGATAGCTGTCAAACACGTCAGTTGTCAAATATGTCAAATCTTAAGTTCAGGATATGCGAACAGTTCGGCTATGAGGATGAGCGCGAAGCCCGAAACATTTTGACAGCTGTCAAATGTCAAATCTGACAGCTGTCAAATTTCAAATGTGACAGCTGTCAAACATGTCGAATTTCAAGTTGAATTCACGCTGAAAGTTCGCCTACTTGCGGCGTGAAGCGTGAATTTTTTTTTGACAGCTCTTTTGAAGCCCTTCTTCAAAAATAAAAAAAAATAAAACGGTTAAAAATTTCAGAACGGTACGTTTGAATCGTAAAGAGTCTCGAACCGAAGACCGTTTCTCGCTTACTCTCTTAATTTCGGAGAAAATGGCGTTTGAATATCTAATTATGCAGAAAATACGTAAACGCGACCTGGGGATATAATTTTTAATGATTCGAAAAATCAAGATGGCGGTTTTTATTTTGACGTAACGAAGAGACTCTAAACTACAACACTGACAGCTGTCAAATATCAAATCTGAACGGCATTTATTCAAATTATGAGTTCAGAACATGCGGAAAGTTCGGCTATTATACGCGGTGCGAAAAATTTTGACAGCTGTCAAATGTCAAATCTGACAGCTGTCAAACACGTCAGTTGTCAAATATGTCAAATCGTAAGTTAAGGTCATGCGGAAAGTTCGGCTATACGGAGCGCGAAGCGCGAAAAATTTTGACAGCTGTCAAATGTCAAATTTAACAGCTGTCAAACACGTCAGCTGTCAAATATGTCAAATCGTAAGTTCAGGTCATGCAAAATTTCGCATATGGAACGCGAAGCGCGAAAAATTTTGACAGCTGTCAAATGTCAAATCTGACAGCTGCCAAACACGTCAATTGTCAAATATGTCAAATCTTAAGTTCAGGTTATGCGAACAGTTCGGCTATACGGTTGAGCGCGAAGCGCGAAAAATTTTGACAGCTGTCAAATGTCAAATCTGACAGCTGTCAAATTTCAAATGTGACAGCTGTCAAACATGTCGAATTTCAAGTTGAAGTCACGCTGAAAGTTCGGCTACTTGCGGCGTGAATCGTGAACTTTTTTTTTGACGGCTCTCAAAATGGACGGCGCTTTTTTTTTAATTAAATAAAAAACAAAACAAAAATTATCTACATCTGTAAAAAAAAAAATTTAAAAAATTAAAAATAAAAAAAAAAAGTGAAAAGAGGTTTTGCTGGGATTCGATCGCGAAATCTGAGCTGAAACTGATGCTAAAACTGTGCGGGTACACGTGCACCCACTTGAAAATGCTTAAAAATTGTCGAAAACAACCTCTCATAAAAACTATCAGATCTCCGTTAAAATTGAATTTCCGAATTAAATTTTGGTAGAAACGTGATCTATAAGCATCGACAATCCTAAAATATCCACTACATAACCCGGCAATGACCGGATAAGTCTGGTATGAAGAGAAAAAAAACACCAGTTTTTAACCAAATCTGACATCTGAAATTAATTAATTTACCTGTGACGTCACAACTAGGAAAATTATTTTTAAATCAGACACCGGTCCGAATTTTCTTTAATAACTTTTTTATTTGACGCTTTTTGAAAAAACTATTTATATGCATTTCGGTTGTTAAGTGTTCAAGCTTTTAGATTTTCTGGACCGCGTACAAAATTTTATAGCCATTTCGGCTTAATTGACGTTTTAGCTAAAATTTTGTATTTTTCTTGAAATAACGAGAAAACCGCAAATTTTCCGAGAAAATGTTTCAAATAAAAAAAGTAGTACTCGGTGTGCTCCTCAAAAAAGCTCTGATTGAATATTTCGCTAGGATGCACCGTTTCCGAGAAAATAATTTTCAAATGATTTTGAAAAAAAAATCCGCAATGGAGTTTTTTTCGAATAAGTCGTTTTTGCCGACCTTTGACGTGAAAAACCGTATCTACCTTTTTTTTAGACAAAGAATGTCTCTATCATACTGTTTTGTTATCTTTTTGATCGGTCAAAAACATTTCGAGAAAAATTTCAAAACTCGCGTTTAAAAGTAGCATCTTCTCAATCGCATTTTAAAAAGACGATTGCCGCTCACAAACGGAGAATTTTCCGGGAAAATTTTTCAAATAAAAAATATAGCATTTAAGGAACTACTCAAGAAAGCTCTGATTGAATATTTCGCTAGGATGCACCGTTTCTGAGAAAAAAATTTTTTTTGGTGTTTAGAAAAAACAGCAGACTTTTTTGTTTTTTGAATAAGTCGCTTTTGTCGACTTTTCACGTGAAATTTCAACATTATCTTTTTTGTAGGCAATGAACGACTCTAACACACTGCATTGTCGTTTTTCCGATCGATTTGAGAAATTTCGAAAAAAAATTCGAAATCATGCGCAGAAAGTGAAGCATCATTCCAAAATTTGACTTATTTTTAATTTTCAGCTCGCTCAATTTTTTTTGCGAAAAACGATCTCTACAAAGATTGTACGTCTATGCTTTCCCCATGTAGCCGTGCAAACGGAATCTCCCCGCTACGTACCGTTACCGAGAAACAAATCCTTAAGTCGGGACGTTTTAAAAAAAATACGGCCCTGAACGGGGGCCTTAAAATTCTCGGATCCGGCCCATTTTCAATAGGTCGTATTTGGGGGTCCCAAGGTACGTCCCCACCAAGTTTCATCCCGATCGGTGCAACTTTCAGACACTTGGAGTGTTTCCTAGCCGATTCCCGAAAAATCCCGAAATTCCCGAAAAAATTACACTTCCCGGGAACGGATCCCGCTCATTTTCAATAGGCATCGTGGGATCGTGCGCCGCTTCAACCGAGCCAAATTTCAACTTTCCCAGATGAAAACTGGCGACTGTAGAGTGTTTCCTAGAAAAGCGAACAGACACACAGACCGAAGGACGGACAAAAATAGGCGCGTACTTTCCAGATACTTACTCAAAATTAATAAAATTTATATTTTCAATATAAATTGTATTTTTTTCGTAAGTAACAAGGTCTCGCTTCCTCGACCTTGGCCTGCCGGCGGCGTCGGGCCTTCGGCCCTCCATGACGGGCCTTCGGCCCGGTTTGTCAGTAGATCCCCGTCAAAGTTGGAATTTTTCAGGTTTTTTTCGTGTTACCTTTTTTTCTATGTCGTTACACGGCACTGTGATCAGTAGATTCCGCGTCGTAGTTAAAATCTGCCATTCATCTCTTTTTGTGTTATTTTTTTCTATATTGCTCCTGAAGGACCAATATGGGAACTTCCGAGATCGCGCGTAGAAGTTAGATTCGCGTCAAAGTTAGTCACGCGTTAGTTTGACAGTTCAAGTTGGTCGTGAAAGAGAGAACAGGTCGCGAGAAGCACGGAATTTTCTTTGACAGCTGTCAAATATGTCAATTCGGTCCGTGGAATCAACAAAATGCCGAAATGAGTTTTGTTGAAAGGAGAAACAATTTTTTTAAATGCTCTTGATTTTTACATTTAAAAAATGACAGTTTTAATTTTAATTTTGGTAGCGGTGTAATTTGTGGTTGAAATAATTTTTGCCGTTTTCAAATTGAAGAGAATACTCGCGATTCGACCCTGACCGTGAAAAAAGAATGACAAAACAATCGAAAGTGTCAAATAAAAAATGCCAAATGCGAAAAATCGTGAACGAACTCCTTTATTTTTCAGCGAAAAAAATCGCTGTCACGTTAAATGTCGCGATACAATTTTTTTTGAAATTCAAAAAGAAAGGCATTATCCTTAACTTGAACGTGGTCGTAAAAAAACTCGAAAAAAAAACGAAAATGCGACTTTTTAAACGTCAAAGTCCAAAGATTGGGAGCGAAAATCGGCCATTTTCGAAAATTCACAGCGTCGCCATTTTGGAAATTTAAGCGACAAAAATTGAGAATTCCGACAGACCAACTCTTCTACTACCCTGCTAAAATGATCCTCGAGTCCTGATGTACGGAAATTACCGAGAAAAAAAATTCGAAAACATAGCTGATTTTCATTGATTTTGGTCTAAAATCGTGAAGTTTATAAACGTGAAATTGTACCGCTCTGACATTTTTGACCGTAACTTTGGCCATGTCGGTCGGGGGATGACCGAAAAGGTATCAACGTGTAGCTGAGAAACGGTTTTTGAAGACTGCAAAATTTCATCGCAATTGACGTAACCGTCTGTCACTTATAAGCTGTCAAAGTCGATTTTTTTAATTTTTTTTTGCGAATTTTCAAAAGCGTCTGTAGCGGCCATTTTGGAAACTTTTGCGATCACAATTTCACGTTACGCTTCTTATCGACGAACTCTGTCGACCGGAAAAAAAATATTCCCAAAAACTTTCACCGTTCCGGAGAAAACGACGAAACAATTTGTGATCAAAAAAATTCATAGATTCATAGAAAAAAATATCAAATTTTTGAGAAAAAATTTCATAAATTAGAATCGGCTGAAATTCGCAGCTTGGCACGTCTTGAGCGCCGTGAATTCCGATCCGAAATACGTTTTTCGTTTGCGTGCATATTTCCGGAGAAAATGGCGTCCAAATATCAGGTTTTGCTGAAATTTGGCGAACACGACCGAGGAAATAATTTTTGCCGATTCGGAAGATCAAGATGGCGGAATTTTTGTAATTTTACCGGAACGAAAAAACTCCGATCTACAACACCCTCACGAAATGTTTTTGGAAAAAGAATTGAAACTGTCATTGAAAAAATGTCAAAATTGAAAAGTTGGAAGAAATCGGAAAAAGACACGTGTTTTTGCACACAAAAAAAATTAGATAAAATCGAAGAATCAAGATGGCGGCCAGATTCTGGTTTCGTCGTACAGGCAAAATGTTCGGCAATGACATATTGATGCAAGAGCCGAAGAAAAAAATCGCAACTGTCATTTTTCAAACGTCAAATTCAAAATTTTTTATCTCGATTTCTCAACTTTGACGTTTAAAAAGTTCCAGTTTGAATTTTGTTTCGAGTTTTTTTTCAAAACCACGTACTAGCTAATAGTATTGCCGTTATTCTGACATTTAAAAAAAAATTGTATCGCGAGTTTCAAGGTCGCCGAGATTTTTTTTGTTGAAAAAAAAATTATTTTTTTTTCGGGTTTTTCAAGTTTGACATTTATTAAGTGACATTTTCGAATTCGCTGTAATTTTTTCTGCATAGCCAGATGAGAGTCGCAAGTAATGTCTTTATTTTGACACCGCCAAAAATAATTCAATCACGATTTATACCGTCACTATAATGACATTTGGTAAAAAGAAAAACAATTTTTCTCAATATTCATGAATTTGACGTTTAAAAAAAAATGACAGTTGCAGTTATCCGGGATAGCTCCTGCACCAATATATTATTGCTGCACATTTCACCTTTACGAGGATACCAAAATTTGGCCGCCATCTTGATCCTTCGATTTTAATTAAATGTTTTCGTGTGAAAGAACACGTGTTTTTTTCCACTTTTCGATTTTGACGTTTCAAAAGTGCCAGTTCGGATTAGTTTTTCGAAAATATTTCACAGGGGTGCAGTAGCCGGGAGTCTCTTCGTTAAGCTAAAATTACAAAATAGCCGCCATCTTGATTCTTAGAATCGAAAAAAATTATTTCCTTCGGTCGCGTTCACGGAATTTCCGCATACGTAATATGACATTAAGTTCTTTACTCTATTTTTCACGGCTCATTTTTCAAATTTTGCAAATAATAATCACTCCAAATTATTAGTGAAAGACCAATAGTACATCGCAATTAACTGTAAAAACAATTATTAAAAAAATGCATAAGAAAAAACAGAAATTAGCCCGAACAGGATCGGCGCATGCATAACCATCATTATAATAATTAATTAATGAGAGCGGGGCAACAAACGACCGAGCCCGCCGTCCGGCACGTCAAAACTTCATTAAGTTTCCCGACGACGGCGAAATGCCGCAAACGTGTTATTAACAATTTCATATAAATTGTCATATCTTCGTTATTTAATGACCAATGTGGATAATTTTTTCACCATCATTTACGTTAATTAATTGTCGTTGCGACTGTCCTTTTAGTTTTTCCAATCGTGCATAAAGAAGAAGACAAAAAAAATAATAAAGAATTAATTTTTCGATTTTTTAATGAAAATAAAAGTGTAAGCTAATTTTCGAGCAGCGAGGAAAATTTTTATTTTTCGTTTAAAGTACCAACATAATCGAGATGAAATGAAACCAAAACTTCAAATTTAGTGTTGAAGAAAAAAAATCTGACAAAAATTCAACTGTGTCATCGATGGGGGAAGATATATGTGAAACACGTCTGAACCGTTTCAATGACCTGCCGAAGTTTTTCCGAATTTTGACAGTTTTTCCAAAGGTCTAGGAAAAAAACTATATCTATATTTTTTGTAGGTAAAGAACGTCTCTATCACACAGTTTAATTTATTTTTCGATCGGTCGACAATATTTCGAAAAAAATTCAAAAGCATGCGATAAAGAGTAGCATTTTGACAATTGTTATTATTGAAGAAACAATTGCCGCTCCCAAACAGGGAATTTTGTTGGAAAATAATTCAAATAAAAAAATAGCACTTGAAGAATTGTTCAAAAAAGGTCTGATTTGATTTTTCGCTAGGATGAACCGTTTTCGAAAAAAAAATTTTTTTGTGGGTTTTTATTTCATTTTAAACCAAAGTTTATTTTGTTGTTTTTTTTCGAATAAGTCACTTTTGCCGACTTGTCACGTAAAAATCATCATCATCTTTTTGGTAGGTAACGAACGGCTCTATCTCGCTGTTTTGTTATTTTTTCGATCTGTCAAATAAATTTTGAAAAAAAAATCCGAATTAGTCGCAAAATCATGCGAATACGGTGTCCTCAATTTTTGAGAGCCGATTACCGCTCACCTAATTATTTTTTCGAAAAACGATCTCTACAAAGTTTGTACGTCTATCCTTTCCCTAAGTAACTGTACTTGCAGAATCTGTCCGCCACGTACCGTTACCGAGAAACAAATCCTTATGTCGGGACGTTTTAAAAAAAATACGGCCCTGAACGGGGGCCTTAAAATTCCCTGATCCGGCCCATTTTCAATAGGTCGTATTCGGGGGTCCCCAGCTTCGTCCCTACCGAGTTTCATCCCGATCGGTGCAACTTTCGGACACTTAGAGTGTTTCCTAGCAGATTCCCGAAAAATCCCGAAATTCCCGAAAAAAAGACACTTCCCGGTAACGGATCCCGCTCATTTTCAATAGGCATCGTGGCATGGTGCGAAATTTCAATCGATCAAAATTTCAACCTTCTACGACGAAAAATGACGCCTCTAGAGTGTTTCCTAGCAAAAGTCACAGAACTTGCGACCGACTGACAGACAAAAATCGGGCGGTAGGCTTAGTATACTTCCGAGATTTACGATTACATCGATCTCGGAAGAACAAGGTCTCGTTCCTCGACCTTGGCCTGCCGGCGGCGTCGGGCCTTCGGCCCTCCATGACGGGCCTTCGGCCCGGTTTGTCAGTAGATCCCCGTCAAAGTTAGAATTTTTCATGTTTTTTTCGTGTTACCTTTTTTTCTATGTCGTTACACGGCACTGTGATCAGTAGATTCCGCATCGTAGTTAAAATCTGCCATTCATCTCTTTTTGTGTTATTTTTTTCTATATCGCTCCTGAAGGACCAATATGGGAAGTTCCGAGCCCGCGCGTAGAAGTTAAGATTCGCGTCAAAGTTAGTCACGCGTTAGTTTGACAGTTCAAGTTGGTCGTAAAAGAGAGAACAGGTCGCGAGAAGCACGGAATTTTTTTTGACAGCTGTCAAATATGTCAATGCGGTCTGTGGAATCAACAAAATGCCGAAATGAGTTTTGTTGAAAAGAAAAACAATTTTTTTAAATGCTCTTGATTTTGACATTTAAAAAATGACAGTTTTAATTGTAATTTCGCAATTTTCTCAAATGAGAGTCGTAACCTGAAGTCTCTTCTTTACGTCAAAATTAAAAAAGGCCGCCATTTTGATTCTCAAAATTCAAAAAAAAATTATTTCGTGTGTTCGAAACACCCATTTTCCACTATATTACTATACACCGTGTTTTATATTAAGTCGGCACTATTGCTAACTTCGTTATTATTTAACCTAGAAAGTCGGTTAAATAAGCAAACTAGTAGTATTTTTGCCGCTGAATAAAATGGCGAAAGCAGAAAAACAATTGAACATCGCGTTTTCGAGATATTTAAAAAAATGTAATTTTTTTAATGGAACAACCTGTATATTTTTAGATGGATCGGTTGCAAATTTTTTTTAAAGGAAAAAGTCGTTATACACTATGATCCTAAAATAATAAATTCATTAATTATTCATTATTTTATTACTCCCAAAGTAGGCTGCGACAATTATTGTAATTTAGTGTACCAACGCAATGTAAGGTAAAAAAATTATGTCGTCCTCAATAGTGTATTTTTCAATAAAAAAATAGTGTATTTTTCAATAAAAAAATACACTAAAAATAAGAGTTGTTACCTTGAAAAGGATTTAATTTTACATAAACAAATAACAGAACTTGTTTGTGTGTAAAATTTTATTATTTTAGGATCATAGTGCATAGAGATTTTTTCCTTTAAAAAAATTTTGCAACCGATCCATCTAAAAATATACAGGGTGTTCCATAAAAAATATCCATTTTTTCAAATATATCGAAAACGCGATGTTCAATTGTTTTCCTGTTTCCATCGTTTTATTCAGGAGAAAAAATACTACTAGTTTGCTAATTTAACCGACTTTCTAGCTCAAATAATAACGAAGTTAGCAATAGTGCCGACTTAATTTAAAACACAGACAAGTTCTGTTATTTGTTTATTTAAAATTAAATCCTTTTCAATATAACAACTCCTTTTTTTGTGTATTTTTTTATTGAAAAATACACTATTGAGGACGATGTATTTTTTTACCTTACATTACGTAGGTAGGTACACTAAATTACATTAATTTTCGCAGCCTACTTTAGGAGTAGTAAAATAATAAATAATCAATGAATTTATTATTTTAGGATCATAGTGCATAAAGACTTTTTCCTTTAAAAAAAATTTGCAACCGATCCATCCAAAAATATATAGGGTGTTTCATTAAAAAAGTTAAATTTTTTTAAATATCTCGAAATCGCGATGTTCAATTGTTTTTCTGTTTTCGCCATTTTATTTAGGAGAAAAAATACTACTAGTTTGCTAATTTAACCGACTTTCTAGGTTAAAAAATAACGAAGTTAGCAATAGTGCCGAGTTAATATAAAACACGGTGTATGTAATTTGATATTTGAACGCCATTTTCTCCGAAACTATGCAAGAAAACGAAAAAGACTCTTCGGTTCTAGATTTGCAATCACTTCATGATGCCCTTTTGTGAATTTCAGCCGTTTTTATTTTTTTTTATTTTTTTAAAAATCGAAGGTAGGCCTATCGATTTGCTTGATCGAAAATTCTTTCGTCGTTTTCTCTGAAACGCTGCAACTTTTTGACAGACGGTATTTTCCGGTCGACAGAGTTCGTCGATAAGAAGCGTAACGTGAAATTGCAATCGCGAAATTTTTTTAAATGGCCGCTGCAGACGCTTTTGAAAATTTTCAAAAAAAAAAATTTTAATCTACTTTGGCGGCTGACAGACGGTTGTCTCGATTGCAGCAAAACTTTGCATTTTGGAAGAGCAATTTCTTAGCTACACGCCGATACTTTTGCGATGTTCCCCCGACCCAAGCAGCCAAAGTTAGGGTAAAAAATGTGCGAGCGGAACAATTTTCCGTTTAAAATCTCGACGATTTCCGAGAAAAATTAATGAAAATCATCTATGGTTGAGCAAAATTAATGAAAATCATCTATGCTTCAGAATTTTTTTTCTCGGCAATTTTCGTACATCGGGATTCGGGGATAATTTTTGCGAGATTGTGGAAGAGTTGCTCTGTTGAAATTTTCATTTTTTGTCGTTTAAAGTTCCAAAATGGCGGCGCTGTGATTATTAGAAAATGGCCGATTTTTACTCGCGATTTCTCAACTTTGGCGTTTAAAAAGTCCCAGTTTAGATTTTTTTTCGAGTTTTTTTCAAAACCACGTACTAATTAATGGTAATGCCTTTATTTTGACACTTCAAAAAAAAAGAATTGGATCGAGACTTTTAACGTCACTACGATTTTTGTTGTTGGAAAAAATTATTCTTATTCGGAGTTTTCAAGTTTGACATTTTTTAAGCGACATTTTTGAATTCGCTGTTATTTTTTCACCATAGCCAGAAGATAATCGCATGTAATGCCTTTATTTTGACACCGCCAAAAATAGTTCAATCACGATTTATACCGTCACTATAATGACATTTGGTAAAAAGAAAAACAATTTTTCTCAATATTCATGAATTTGACGTTTAAAAAAAATGACAGTTGCAGTTATCCGGGATAGCTCTTGCACCAATATGTTATTGCTGCACATTTCACCTTTACGACGATACCAAAATCTGGCCGCCATCTTGATCCTTCGATTTTAATTAAGTTTTTTCGTGTGCAAAAACTCGTTTTTTTTAACCTTTAGATTTTGACGTTTCAAAAGGACAGTTCGATTTGGTTTTTAGAAAATATTTCAGCGGGGTGTAGTGGCCGCGAGTCTTTTCGTTAGTTAAAAATACAAAATGGCCGCCATCTGGATTCTTCGAATCGGAAAAAATTATTTCCTTCGGTGGCGTTCACGAAATTTCCGCATACGTAATATGACATTACGTTCTTTACTCTATTTTTCATGGTGAATTTTTCAAATTTTGAAAATAATTATCAGTCCAAATTATTAGTGAAAGACTAATTGTACATCGTAATTAATTGTAAAAACAATTATTTACAAAATGCATAAGAAAAAACAGAAATTAATGCATTTCCCGAACAGGAACCGCGCATTCATTATGGTTACCGATTTATACCTACCGGACCATTATAATTATTATACTAGCGGGGGAAGGAAGCGACCGAGCCAGCGTCCGGCAGGTCAAGACTCGAGCCGCGGCCGGTGAATCGCGGGGAACTCATTATTGAAAATTTCTAAAAATGGTCACATCTTGGTTATTAAATGACCAATTTGGATAATTTTTTTTAAATTATTTGCGTTAATTAGTTGTCGTTGCAACTGTCTTTCTAATTTTCCCAATCGTGCATAAAGAAGAAGACAAAAAAAATAAATAAGGACTGATTTATCGATTTTTTAATAAAAATAAAAGTGTAAGCTAATTTTCGAGCAGCGAGGAAAATTTTTATTTTTCGTTTAAAGTATCAACATAATCGAGATGAATTGAAGCCAAAACTTCAAATTTAGTGTTGGAGAAAAAATTTTTTACATAGGTTGAAGCTTGTCGTCGATGGAGGAAGATATATTTGAAAAACGCTTGAACCGGTTCAATGACCTGCCGAAGTTTTTCCGAATTTTGACAGTTTTCCAACGGTTAACGAAAAAAACTATATATATCTTTTTTGTAGATAAAGGACGTCTCTATCATAGAGCTTTGTTATTTTTTCGATCGGTCGACAATATTTCGAAAAAAATTCGAAAGCATGCGTTAAAGAGTAGCATTTTGACAATTGGTTTTTTAAAGAAACGATTCCCGCTCAAAAACCGGGAATTTTTCGGGAAAATGTTTCGTATAAGAAAATAGCCTTTAAAAAACTATTCAAAAAAGGTCGGAATCGATTTTTCTCTAGGATGCACCGTTTTCGAATAAAAATTTTTTTTGTGATTTTTTGAAAAAATGACAGACTTTTTTGTTTTTTCGAATAAGTCGGTTTTGGCGACATTTCACGTAAAAATCATAATTATCTTTTTTGTAGGCAACGAACGACTCTATCTTAACGTTTTGTTGTTTTTTCGATTGGTAGAATAAATTTTGAAAAAAATTCGAAAATATGCAAAAATAGTATGTTCTATTTTTTGAGGGCCGATTACCGCTCACCTAATCATTTTTTCGAAAAACGATCTCTACAAAGTTTGTATGTCCATTCTTTCCCTAAGTAACTGTAGTAGCAGAATCTCTCCGCAATGTACCGTTACCGAGAAAAAGTCCTATATGTGGGACGTTGCAAAAAAAAGTACGGCCCTGAACGGGGGCCTTAAAATTCTCGGATCCGGCCCATTTTCAATAGGTCGTATTTGGGGCTCCCGAGCTTCGTCCCTACCAAGTTTCATCCCGATCGGTGCAACTTTCGGACACTTAGAGTGTTTCCTAGGCCGTTCCCAAAAAAACCCGAAATTCCCGAAAAAAAGACTCTTCCCGATAACGGATCCCGCTCATTTTCAATAGGCATCGTGGGACCGTGCGCGTCTACAATCGAGCCAAATTTCAACTTTCTACGACGAAAACTGGCGCCTCTAGAGTGTTTCCTAGCAAAACGCACAGACAGACCGGACGACAGACATTTTTCGGGCACAGGGGCGCGTATAGTTCCGAGACGGACGGCTACGCCGGTCTCGGAACAACAAGGTTGGATTAAAATGATTTGAAATTTGAATTAATGCAATAAAATTTTTATTATTTTCATTAGTAAGCTAGTGGCGTGGATAAGAAAATGGTAAAAATGGCTAAATTTCTTTAATTGATTATGAGCACATTTTTGAGGGAATTTACCTGAAATTTTCGGAGTAGACAACTACACTAATAGCTTGTAACTCTCCAAAATTTAAAGAAGCAAATAAGAGAAATGGCGGAGTTTTTCGAATTTTTTTACATGATTTTTATTTCTCTAAAATTCCAAATGTTCGGTTTTCAGAACTCGCCTGTAACTTTTTAAAGTTAGTCAGTGGCGGGTATATAGGATAAGAGACGAAATTGTTAAATTTTGCCAATTTTTTTTTTGTTTATTATATGTAAAAATCTATTTTATGGCACGCTTTCAAACGAAATGAAATGAAATTTTCACAGTAAACCACTACGTAAATTCGACCTGACTATTGAAAAATTCAGAAAGCCAATTTAAAAGGCGGCAAAAATTTTCATAGTTGAATCGCATAAAAATACACTGTTTCTGCGATTGATGCGCAAGAAGGTTTTTTTAATTCATCCGCCAATTCAGTGTACTTGCGTTTCTTCTCTGCGATAGTGGTAAGAATATTGTGGGTGTTTGGAATGGCAATGTCCGCTATGATGGCTTCCTGCTTCTGCCTATCTCTAACAACAATGTCCGGTTTGTTAAATGGTACACAACGGTCAGTGATAATGGACCTGTCATAGTAAATGGTGTACCGTTCTGTTTCGACGACAGTTTTTGGCTCATACTTATAGTATGGTGTTCTAGGGTGATCTGTAAGAACTCCTAGTCTGTAGCATATTTCCTGGTGAATGATTAACGCTACTTGATTGTGTCGATGTAGATAGTCACTCTGGGCAAGTAAGCTGCACGCTGCTGTGATATGCTGAATTGTCTCAGGCTTTTCCCCACATCTTCTACATCGCTCATCAGCTATATTAGGGTCTTTGATGATGTGTCTCAAGTAGTTCCTCGTCTTCACCACTTGGTCTTGAATCGCCAACATAAAACCCTCTGTCTCAGGGTACAGCTCCCCAGCCTTTAACCACGCGTTTGACGCTTGTTTATCAACAAAAGGTTTATCAAGATCATGGGGGTGTCTCCCGTGAAGGGCTTTACTGCGCCACTCGCGGTTCTTTTCCTCACTGATTCCTGTTTCTTCATTCCGCTGCGTTCTTTCACTTGCCAGATTGAGGGGCGTATATTTACTGTCTGTTTTGCTTATGCACTGATGTAGAGGCGATGTGGATCTTGTCTGGAGGAAATATGTTCTCATGAGCTTAATTTGATGGTTGTGCAGGTTTTTAACATCAACCAAACCCCTTCCTCCTTCTTCTCTTTTCAGCGTCATACGAATTGTGCTCGATTTTGGATGATGTTTTCTTATGTTTTGTCAATTCGATTCTTGTTTTTCTCATGATATTTTCAAGGTCCGTTTCTGTCCATGCTATAACACCAAATGAGTATCTTAGCAATGGTACAGCCCACGTGTTAAGGGCTTTGAACAAATGTTTACTATTGAGTTGTGTTTGACAAATCTTTCTGACTCTTTGTATGTATTCTGCAAGCAGTTTTTCTTTGATTTTAGTATGTTTTATTTATTATTATTATTTCTTCTGCATATATGTAGCATCTCGGGTCTCATCTCCCGGCGGCAAGCAACCATGTCGGGCTATCACCAAGCAAAGGTCGCCATTGAAGTTCTACTACATGTGTTTAGTTTGTGTGTTGTGTCAATTCTGTTAAATGTGTCGGATGTTCATCTATTTGTATGTCTGCGTACAGAAATTTTCTAACGATGTGACATGTACTTATTATTGTGGCTTTCTGTAGTTCTATGTACGTATTTTTGTGCATTTTGAGTGTCTGTAAGCTTTTATGTAGTGCATATGGTACAACCCCTGTAGAGGACAAGACTATCGGTACGATGACTACCCTGTCCATCCTCCAGAGGCGCCGCACCTCCTGTGCTAGATCTATGTATTTTGTATGTTTTTCGGTGTCCGTTTTCTGCAAGTTGTGTGTATTGGGTATCGCCATATCTATTATATATGTATTTTTGTTTTCTTTGTCTATTAATGTGATGTCTGGTCTGTTATGATGAATTGTTTTGTCTGTGATGATGGCTCTGTCATAGTATAATTTGTGAGTGCTATTTTCTAATACTGTTTGCGGGTTGTATTTGTAATATGGTGTATACATGTCGATGAGTTTGTACTGAGCTGCGAGTTTTTGATGTATAATGTTCGCCACCTGGTTGTGTCTATGTAGATAGTCGGTTTGTGTAAGTATTCTGCATCCAGCTGTAATGTGTTGTATTGTTTCCTGTGATAAATGACATTTTCTGCATGTATCGTCTGTGATTGTGGTGTCCTTGAGTATATGTTTTCTGTAGTTTTTAGTATTTATTGTTTGATCCTGTATAGCAATCATGAACCCTTCGGTCTCCCCAAAAAGGTTCCCACAACTAAGCCACTTGTTCGACGCCTGTTTGTCGACATGGTTCTGGCTCAGCTCATGGGGGTGTCTCCCATGGAGTTCCTTCTGGGTCCACGACTGCTGTTTTGTATTATTATCTGTTATGTGTAGCTCCAAGTTTTTGTTATGTAGGTTTAAAGGTGTGTTGTTTCTGTCTGCGATATTTATGGCTTTGTGTAGTTTGGACGTGGTTTGTTTTGCGTGAAAGAACTCTCGAAGATTATTTATCTGTTTGTGGTGCAGATTGGGTATGTCAATAAGGCCTCTTCCCCCCATCTCTCTAGGTAGAGTCAGCCTTTCTGTGGCTGATTTAGGATGATGTTGTTTGTGTCTTGTGAGTGTTGTTCGGGTTTTCCTCTGGAGGTCTTCTAAGTCTGTCTGTGTCCATTGTATGACTCCAAACGAGTATGTCAGTGTCGGTACAGCGTATGTGTTTATTGCTTTTATTGTGTTTTTGGCATTCAGTTTTGTTTTTAATATTTGGTTTAGTCTGTTTATGTACGTTTTTCTTAGTGTTTGTTTTATTTGTGTATGTTCTGTGAGCTTGGCCTGCTGGAAACCAAGATATTTATAGACCTCGCCCTCTTCCATGGATTCAATCTTGTCGCCATTTTCAAGAGCGAATTCACCTGCCACCAGAGGGTTCCTTTTTCGATGTTGAGAGTTTTACATTTCTCCAACCCAAACTCCATATGTATGTCCTGTGAGAATGTGTGTGTAATTTTCAGCAGATGTTGCAGCTGTGTTTGTGTGGATGCGTATAATTTTATATCATCCATGTATAGCAGATGCGACAGAGTATAGTGCGTTGTTTTGTTGTCTCTGATGTTGAATCCATAATTTGAATTATTCAGCATGTTTGAGAGTGGATTCAAGGCAAGGCAAAACCACAGTGGACTCAATGAGTCCCCCTGGAATATGCCTCGACGTATAGGTATTTCTTCTGTAGTTATAGTTGTTTTATTGAGCGTAAGACGTAGTGTAGTTCTCCAGTGTGTCATAATGTTCTCGAGGAAGGCGATGAGCGTGGGGTGAATTTTGTAAATGTTTAATATGTGTATCAGCCAAGTATGTGGTGTGCTGTCAAATGCTTTTTTGTAATCTGATGCCCGTATTCACAAACGATAATTTCCTAAATAATTACGTAATCAATTATACCCATCTCACTCTATTGCAAAAAAAACTGCATATCTCCATCTCACTCATTTAATTAATTACGTAATTATTTAGGAAATTATCGTTTGTGAATACGGGCATATGTATGCCATGTTTAATTGTCTATGTTGTCTATGTGCCTGACGCAGAACCACTGAGTCGATAAGGAGTTGTTCCTTGCATCCCATGTGGTTTCTGCGGCATCCCTTCTGCTGTTCTGTGAGTGCGTTATTGTTTTCCAGATGTGAGTATATTTTGTTTGTTATGTTTGAAATCAGAATTTTGTAAATTGTTGGGAGACATGTTATTGGTCTGTATTGTGTAGGGTTTTCTGTATTATTGTTTTTTGGCATCATATATGTGATGCCCTGTGTAAAGAATGCAGGTGTGTTATGCGGATTATTGAGGATATCTGTAAAATGTGCGGCCAGTTTCGGATGTAGGCATGTGAACTTCTTGTACCAGAAGTTATGGATGTTGTCTATCCCGGGTGCCTTCCAGTTATGAATGTTTTTGATTGTATCGCTTATGTCTCGTGGTGTAATCTCGCTGAATTGCATGTCTGTGATGTTTTGTGTATGTTTTTCCTCCTCTCTGATCCAACTCGCGTCCTTGCTATGCTGAACCGGATTGGACCAAAGGGACGACCAGTATCGTGTGAGTTCTTCTCTTGTGGGTGTTTCATAGTTATTTTTCTGTGAACTATTTTGATTCATGTTTCCATAGAATATTTTTTCGTTTTCTGTAAACTGTTTGTTGTGTTGTTTTCGCTGAGTGCATGTTCTGTATCTACGTAGTCTTTGCGTTTTGGCTGCAAGTTTCTGTTTTAAGGTGTCCATGTATTCAGTGATGTGTTGGTTATGATGTTCATGTTTTGTGTGAGTTTTTACTGTCTTGAAAATGTGGTGCATATGCTTCATCAGTGTTTTGGATCTATTATTTTGTAGATATTGTGTGAGTCGGCCCAGATTTCGTCGAATTTCGTCTATCTGCGATTCAAGCCGACGCTCCCAGGCCGGTTTGTTTTGTTTATGTTGTGTCTGCGAGTCCTGAGGTCTTGTTTTTAGGCCATGATACCTAACTACCGCTACTGCTGCAGTATATATCAGTGTGTGTGTATCTGTCAGTGTGGAATCTTCCCGTATATGTTATTATTATTATTATTATTATTATTATTATTATTATTATTATTATTATTATTATGATCAAGCACATTTTTCTACAAACAATTTATTTTACGATGGTCACATTTTCTTTGTATTTTAAACTCTTTTCTGCAATCAACAATTTTATTTACATTTTATTCATGAAACTATTTAAACGATCACACTGTATAATTTTAATTTGTCTTTGATTGTATTTTATTGGTGAATTTTAACTTTCTTTGTCATTTTCGTCAAACTTAATGAACATGTGTTTTTGATTTTAATAAGTTTTGTACTTAATTAATTGCCATTGTGAGTTTTTGATCATTTCCATTTTGATCTTTTTATTTAAATTGAAATTTTATTGTTTTGGAATGCGAGCGACACATGCACTGATGAATTTGATTT
This sequence comes from Malachius bipustulatus, assembly GCA_910589415.1. Taxonomy (NCBI): domain Eukaryota; kingdom Metazoa; phylum Arthropoda; class Insecta; order Coleoptera; family Melyridae; genus Malachius; species Malachius bipustulatus. The sequence continues at coordinate 37,301,405 of OU342636.1, forward strand.
CGTTTCTAAATTGTTATCGAGGACTGTCGTTTTATGGTTCGATAACGCCCCTGCTATATTAATATGTTTGACCTCATTTTGTATTTCATATTTCCTGGACTCTAAACTATTTATTTATTTGATGCTACTGATTTACTTGCTCTAAACTATTTATTTATTTGTTGCTACTGATTTTCTTGCCCGATCTATTTATTTATTTGCTGTCTTGATTTACTCGCCTGATATATTTATTTGTTTTTGTGTTTTATATGCCTTTTTGTGTGTCTTGTTTCCTTTTCAAGAGGTATGAGTCCTTGAAATAGAAAGATAAACTGTGGTCTTCCTGAATATAACAGATTTGTTTATCAATGTCAATTTTACACCAAAACGGTGACGATATTATGTGTTGTGTCATTTGTATTTTATGTTTTTGTCAGGGTGTATTTTTATGTAAAATCCTAAATGAAACGACGATATGATTTTGTATGTTTGACTCACGAATCGCAGCGTTAGACAACGACGCTTCAATCTGTTGTATAGGTTATGTCTCATTTTGACGTTGGATGTCCTTTGGAATCGATTTTATTTATTAGTCCGGGGTGTGGAGTATTAACCGATTAGGTTTCTCCCATCAAAAAGGTCTAATTTATGTGTGTTTTGTTATGTCTTTTCTTTACAGGTACTAAACGGTTTGCAAAGACTAACTTTAAAATGAACATCAGGTTACCATAATACAAGAGATTTAGTTCTCACCCCTCAACGCCCAAGCAAATGCTTGATTCTAACATGTCGTCGTTTCGTTGTGTGTTTTTCATTGTATGTTTTGCACTTTTGCAAAGTCGAAGGTTGGTTATTTCACGGGGTTTCTTTTTAGTGTATTTTTTAACAAAAAAATACACTATTGAGGACGACATCACTTTCCAAAAATCACCCAAACTCATCAAATGTCCACCGATCATGACCCCCAGATCACGAAAAAGTGGTTTTCCAAAATTCACCTGCCCACGATATATATATATATATATATATATATTTATATATTTATATATATATATATTTATTTCTCCAAAATCACGATTTTTCGAGTTTCAAAACGCTCCTGTAGCTTTATCTTTCAAGATTAGTGAACGAAATTTTGGATTCTTGTAAAGCTGAGGAATGACTTTAGATTTTCGTTGAAAAAATTTCCAAAAGTCACGTTACTTCTACAGGGTGTCCTTTCAAAGTTCCAAGAATCCGGTCCTTGAGGCACGGTTTCTGGCCGCAGTTTTCAATCTAGGGGGCTAAAATTTTTGTGAGAGTAAGATGTCCACAAGGACTGGTCTGGTATTGCACTTGAGCAAAATCGGCCGAGCCATTTCAAAATGGCGGCTATTTGAATTTGCGGAAAATTTACTATTTTTTGAATCCCTGTATGAGCAAGATGGCAAAAAAACTTTCACATCAAGTTAAGAGGATTGAAAGAAAATTAATTGAAATTTGAGTTAATGCAAAAAAATTTGAATTTTTTCCATTAATAAGCCAGTGGCGTGGGTAGGAAAAGAGTGAAAATGGCTTAATTTCTATAACAGTTTTTGAGCACATTTTTGAAGGAATTGAACTAAAATTTTTACAGTAGACAACTATACTAATACTCTTTAATGTTCAAAAATTTCAAGGATCAAATAAAAAAAATGGCGGAGATATTTAAATTTATTTTACATGATGTAAATTTCTCTAAAATTTTAAAAACGCTCTAGTAGTTTCAAGATTAGTGGAAGAAATTTTTTACTCTTGTGAAACTTTGGGATGACGTTAAATTTTCGTTGAAAAATTTTTCAAAAGTCGCGTTACTTCTACAGGGTGTCCTTTAAAATTTCGAAACATCCGGTCCTGTGGCACGGTTTTCTGGTAGCAGTTTTCAATCTAGGAGGCTGAAATTTTTATGGGAGGAAGATATTATCCACAAGTATTGCATTTTTGAGCAAAATCGATCGAGCCGTTTCAAAATGGCGGCTTTTTGAATTTTAGGGAAAAAAGCTATTTATTAGTCCCTGTATAAGCAATATAGAAAGAAAACTTTTCACAACAAAATAATGAGGATGACAATTAAAGGCTTGTTTAATAACTTAACGATTGAATGTAATATTCAGACCCGGGACTGCTTGATTTAAAACCAGCACCAGCACCAGACCAGCGCACCGTTTTCATCGCGCTCGGCTCGGGCGGGACCACCCATGCAGATATGACTGCTCCAGCCAACCCCAATTGCAGAAAATAAAAACTCCTACAAACCTGTATTAACAAGATTGGATTAAAATGATTTGAAATTTGAATTAATGCAATAAAATTTTTATTATTTTCATTAGTAAGCTAGTGGCGTGGGTAAGAAAATGGTAAAAATGGCTAAATTTCTTTAATTGATTATGAGCACATTTTTGAGGGAATTTACCTGAAATTTTCGGAGTAGACAACTACACTAATAGCTTGTAACTCTCCAAAATTTAAAGAAGCAAATAAGAGAAATGGCGGAGTTTTTCGAATTTTTTTACATGATTTTTATTTCTCTAAAATTTCAAATGTTCGGTTTTCAGAACTAGCCTGTAACTTTTTAAAGTTAGTCAGTGGCGGGTATATAGGACAAGAGACGAAATTGTTAAATTTTGCCATTTTTTTTTTGGTTTATTATATGTAAAAATCTATTTTATGGCACGCTTTCAAACGAAATGAAATGAAATTTTCACAGTAAACCACTACGCAAATTCGACCTGACTATTGAAAAATTCAGAAAGCCAATTTAAAAGGCGGCAAAAATTTTCATAGTTGAATCGCATAAAAATACACTGTTTCTGCGATTGATGCGCAAGAAGGTTTTAAATATTAGGAACAATTTTGATTTTCATTAAAAAAATTTCCAAAAGTCGCGTCACTTCTACAGGGTGTCCCTTCAAAATTCGGAAAATCCGGTTTTTGTCACCTCATTTCAGGTCGCAGTTTTCAATCTAGGAGACTGAAATTTTTGTGGAAGTAAGATATCCACAAGGAGTGGTCTGGTATTGCACTTGAGCAAAATTGATTGAGCCGTTTCAAAATGGCGGCCATTTTAATTTTTTGAAAAAGGACTATTTTTTGAACCCCTGTATAAGCTAGATAGAAAAAGAATTTTATATCAAATTCACAATATTGGAAGTAAATGACTTGAAATTTAATTTCATGCAACAAAATTTGCATTTTTTCTATTAATAAGCCAGTGGCGTGGGTAGGAAAATGGTAAAAATGGCTAAATTTCTCCAACAATTTATGAGCACATTTTTGAAGTAATTAAACTGAAATTTTTACAGTAGACAACTATACTAATAGACTTCAACCCTTGAGAATTTCAAAGAGTAAATAAGAAAAATGGCGGAGATATTCGATTTTTTTTTTACATGATGTTTTTTTTTAAATTAATTTCTCTAAATTTTTAAAAACGCTCCTGTAGCTTCATCTTTCAAGATTAATGAACGAAATTTTTTACTCTTATAAACCTTAGGGCTGACGTTTGATTTTCGTAAAAAACATTTTCCTAGAGTTGTGTTAATTCTACAGGATGTCCCTCCGAATTTCAGAAAAAAAACCGTTCGTGAGGCACGGTTTCTGGTCGAAGTTTTCAATCTAGAGCGCTGAAATTTTTTTGGTAGTAAGATACCCTCAAGTAGTCGTCTGGTACTATATTTGAGTAAAATAGGTAAAGACATTCCAAAATGGCGGCCTTTTAAATTTTTGGAAAATGGCTAGATTTTGAACCCCTAAATAGGCAAGATCAAAAACTTTTAAACAAAATTAACAAGATTGGAATAAACTTATTTGAAATTTGAGCTAATGCAATACAATTCGCATCATTTCTATTAATAAGCCAGAGGCGTGGGTAGGAAAAGGGTAAAAATGTCTACATTTCTATAAACATTCATGAGCTTATTTTTGAAGGAATAGAACGGAAATTTTGATAGTAGACAACTATACTAATAGCATTTAACCTTCAAAAATTTCAAGAAGCAAATATAAAAATGGCGGAGATATTCGAATTTTTTTACATGATTTTTATTTCTCTAAAATTTCAAACTTTCGGTTTTCAAAACTCTCCTTTCAGTTTTTTCCGAATTTATTAAAGGTAGTGTAAAAAATAGTATTTTTAAAGTAAAGTTAGCCAGTGGCGGGCATAGGAAAAGGGACAAAATTGTTAAATTTTGCCAATTTTTTTGATTTTTAAATTTAAAAATCCATTCTAAGGCACGTGTTCAAACGAAATGAAATGAAATTATCACAGAAAATTTTTCACATTAAAGCACTACGCTAACATGACATGACTATGGAAAATTTCAGAAAGCCAATAATTTAAAAAGCGGTGAAAATATTCATAATTGAATGGCATAAAAATACACTATTTCTGCGATTGATGCGCAAGAAGGTTTTTTTACTCTGACTATAAACTTTCGTAGGCGGAAACCCCTTTTTGCAGGTTCACTTGTGTGGGTAGACATATTCAACATTCAAATCATTTCAAAAGTCAATAAATCAATTCATTTTTAAGAGGGAAACTCTGTCTTTTAAATTAAATCTCCTATCTCTCAACAAAAGACTGGCTCAAAGTATTTTCGTAGCTTTTGCTACGAACGAACCAAAATAAGGTTACTACACACAACAACGTAAGGTCCACCACCAGACGAAAAACTAGACAGATCACGAGCCCAGGTAATTGTCACGAGCCCAGGTAAAACAACGATCTCAAACAGTAGGTAATGTTGGCCATTTTATTTGAAATCAGGGAGGGAGAATTCGAATTCAAAACAAACATTCAGGGCGGGAATCCAAATAGTCATTCATGACAGGCAAGTTCACGTTTCAAACGTCAAAGAGGTTCTTCTTTTTCAAAACCATTCAGTCTGGGGGCCACATTACAGAATTTGATGCGCATGACGCAGAACCTCCATTTTAAGTGGTTAGGTAGGTTACATCACAGATTCTTTACCGTCGACCAGGAGGCAGGTTTTTAGGTAGGTTACACTACAATATCGCCGTAGCCGTTTGAGATACAGAACTCAGCTTTTGTAGGTGATTGTCTTATCATTGATATGACGGAAACGACATAAATGGGAAATGAAGGAAAGGGAAATACAGAAATGGGAGAAGGAGAAACGGGATATGAAGGAATGGGAGAAGGAGAAACGGAAAAGCAAAGGAAAGGGAAACGGAGGAAAGGGAAAAAAGTGTCATTTCCCTGAAATGGACTAAGCGATCAGTCAACATGCTGCTAGAAAAACGATCCCAAATCTGAACTTTTCTTAACATTGTTTTGGCAACATCTCAGGAGAACCAAAATGTTTCCCAATACTCCTATGACTTGTCCTTGCTAATCAGCTACTTACCTCGCGCCTCATGCGTATAGAGCCTTTGAATTGTAATGAGCCCAATTAATAACGTCCTACCGTAAGGGTCAGGCTCAATGATGAGATCTCGTTAAATAAGAGAGAAGGAACGAGACGCTTTCTCCCTATTGGTGCAGAGAATCGCATGACAGTAAAAGGATACCGTGATTCGTGAATTAAGATAGAGAGACACGGAGGGAACACTGAGAATGCATGATGAGCGAGGACTTCTAGGTGAAAGCGTTAAAGAAGCGGCTGACCGCGTCCACGCCAATTTCCCTATTAAATAGGGATATGTTATTTGCAATTAAAACAATAATTGAATTAAATAATTATTTATGATCAAAATTTACAAATGAATTAATTATCATTTTTATGTTGGGCGGTGTTTCTTAATAAATAAATAACCAATGAATAAAATAAAATTTGTGATTTATTTCTTGCATGTATCACAATACATGTTAACATTTGAATTTGTGCTGCCTCAATTCCATTTCCTTCATTATGCATGTTTAGCCCAAGGCCACCAGCTGGTCATTGCTGCACGCTTCACAAGTCTAACCATATCTTGATTGGTAAGTTCACCTGAAATTTTAAAATATTGTCATCATTTTTCCACTTTCAGTTAGCTGAATTAAATTATCGGGGGAGCCTGGCCCCTAGAGAACGCGTCCCCAGGTGGCGGATAGGGGAAAGCTCGGCAGATAAAAACGTAAACCGCAGCCAAAATATATCTCCTAATCTTATGGAAGACAAGAACATGCATACGATAAGGGTTAAGGCGTCCCCCGTAGACGATGGAAAGGTCATGGAAGCACACACTCCAAAAATCCGCATATCGTGTTGGAATGTGGGCTCCATGACAGGACGCAGCTCGGAATCGAGCGAGGATATTGCTTAGAAGACGTGTCAACATCTGTTGTATACAGGGTTATTCACGGTATACGCCACGGAAGTTTATGGCCGTGTCTCTGGATTTAAGGATCTTTTTATTTTTGGAGTGGATAGAGACCCGGCAGAGGTACGTTTTAAAATTATATTCATAATGTACAGGGTGTCCCAAAAGCATGAAACATATCAAAGTTATGTTTTTTTAAATGGAATGCTCCTATGTTATTGCATTTTTAGATTGTCTGAGAAGAAAAAATAAGATTGGCTTTTACAGTTGGTGTTTAAATTCAGAAGTTTTTGAGTTATAAACAAGTGAAAATCGTCATTTTTCAAGTTCATGGCCCTGTACAACAAAAACGGCTGAAGGTAGAGAAAAACGGTTTACATGTCCCTATTTTAACTTTTCATGTACTATCCTACGATGTAGATGAAATGTTTATACAGGGTGATAAAAAAGTTGAAAAATTCTGAGATTTCTCCACGCGTCGACAAATAAAAAAATCAAAGAAAGTGCAAATGTTTCTATACCATAGGATAGTACATTAAAAGTTAAAATAGGGACATGTAAGCCGTTTTTCTCTATCTTGAACCGCTTTCGTTGTACAGCGCCTTGAACTTGAAAAATGACGATTTTCACTTGTTTATAACTCAAAAACTTCTGAATTTAAACACCAACTGTGAAAGCCAATCTTATTTTCTCTTCTCAGACAATCTAAAAATGCAATAACATAGGAGCATGCCATTAAAAAAAACATAACTTTGATATGTTTCATGCTTTTGGGACACCTGTACATTATGAATTTAATTTTAAAACGTACCTCTGCCGGGTCTCTATACACTCCAAAAATTAAAAGATCCTAAAATCCAGAGACACGGCCATAAACTTCCGTGGCGTATACCGTGAATAACCCTGTATATGAGACGAAACGGAAAGGGTCGAAGTCGCGAAATATTGGAAACGATTACAAGCTTGTCTACCACGGTATTCACAAAACATCCCTTCTTCAATAAATCTGGCCGTGTACAATTTCGACTTGATTTTTTTACGGTGTGTCGATTTAAACTCTTTTGATTGGCTCAGAGCTCAAAAACTGGTAAATAGAAACACGCCCTTGCTCAAGTTGGAGAGTGCTGCGTGCTGCATATAGTCTTCAGTAAAAGTAAGATCAGACCAGCCATTCCTAGAACTATTTGCAGCTTCGCAGAAGAGATTAGAATGGCAATTGACGTTCTTGAACAATTGGTAATATAGATTTTCTTCACGTCAAGAAGAACCGAACCTGTGTACTTTTAGTAAATTTTAGGGGAATGGAATAATAATAAGATTGTTTATTTCTAAAAGGAATTACATTTCTCAGTAAAGTGAAGTCCGAAAAGGATTTGCTCCTTCATACACTGCTGCTTCGTATTTATCCGGCTGCTAACCTTGTGGTGCTGCTGTTTTTCGAGCAACCTTCTTACCACTCCTAGTATACCCGTACATAGCCATCCGTTGTTCCATCTTTCGAAAAGCACTATTAGTAAATTCAGCTGAAATTTAAAAAAATCATCTATTCCTAACTCCGCTGTGCCAGTCCCAAGCCTGGGACCTTACGTTTAAAAAGGTGTGGAAGGAGGAGAGATCGAGGAGTAAAACCTCGCTCAAAAAACAGAGTTCATCTGGGCGGATCTATGTGATCAATATGGTCTTGAGAAGAGAGAACCACCTGCCGGTCCAATCTAGTTGGAAGAGCAGAGAAGCCTGCTGTGAGGGGAAAACTGATCTCCGTAGTTCAGAAAAACATACAGTTTATGGGAAGAAAACCCAGAAGAAAAATTACCTGGTCCTCAAGCGAAATTTCTCAACAAAGCCTCGGATTTGGACGAAAAATTTGTACAAAGATAATTGGCAAAGAAAAGGATCATGAAAATTGGAACGTAATAAATCTGATAGGCATGCGAGAGCGGAAAAACTATTACGACGGGCTGTTAACTGAAGATCGACCAAACTTCAAGCAACATAGAAGATTCAAACATCAGAGAACGAGGCCCAGTACCTATAACATCTGAAGAGATAAGAGAAACACTAACACTATCGTGAATGAAAAACAAAAAATCCCCAGGAAATGTTAACGTGGAGCCCCTGATGCTGTTATGGATCTTTTGGCCATAATTTTCAAACGAATGGAGGCGATAATTACATCAATCTTTAGAAAATGAGATAAGCAAGACTGCAAGAATTATCGGGGCCTAAGGCGTAATGTCTGCTTCAATGACAGGGTGTTAAGACGTAGAATAGAGGAGCAGTTTACGGATTCATTATTATTCGCTGATGACCAAGCTATTATTGTGGCTGAAGACGAAGACGATGCAAGTTACATGTTCCGCTAGCTGCAGGAGAGCTATAAAGGCTGAAACCTTACTACAAAAATCTAGAAAAAACGGGAAGAGTACCTACCGCACCATTTCTAATAAATTAGACCAAGAAAGAAGAGCGATGCGACAACTCAACTCACTACTTTGTAAGACACTAAAACTTAGTTGGTACGGACACCTGCAAGGAATGAATGAGAACTAATACGTGGCCAATGGATTCCCCCTATACGTAGAGAACGAGGAAGACCACCTGAAAGATGGGAAAAAAGACGTGGAGGAGGATTGGAAAGACAACAAAAAATCTAAGTTGAGAAGCGAGAAAAAATTCAACTTACTGTCCAAGTTGTCTTTGTCTTCCATCAGCGATCCTGCCAGGATAGCTTGAGCAAATACCAAAACCAAAACCAGGATCATTGAAAACTTCATTATTGAGGTCGAGGAGAGCTTCTTCTCGTGACGTTTTTCAAGTTGAGCAGTAGCAAGAATATTTCCCTTTATATACCGACAGAATTATCAAAAAAGCAGTAACTGCCCTACAATTACAATACATACATATTCATATATTATAAGGAAGGTGGCATTTATTATCATTATCACAAAAAACGACACCCTAGCAATTATTTCTCTAATAAGCGCACAATAATACGAGTCTTGTTCGAAAAACTCTCGCAATAAAACTGGGTATTTTGTTGATTTTTTACGATTTTCCAGTAACTGAGAACATAATTTCCGTACTTTTCATGTAAGGAATTGCTCAACTGGCACTCATAGAATCCACAAGTGTTGATAAGCTACTGTAACGAAATCCGAGGCTTTCGTTGATAATTATTATTTATTTCTTTCTTAGAGGGGTTTATCTGGAGTGATACCAGTTTTTACGACAGCGATTAGCAGGTTATTTGCACCAGCACCGGCTATATAAAGAGCACCAGCTGAAGACTGGACAGAGCGACGTGAGGTACTGACTTGCGAACAACTCTCTCTCCTGGGTGAATTGAGCTCGGAGATCAGCTGGGGCATGTAGTGAGTGCTCCATACAGTATACGTAGCCGGACACGGTGGGTCGATGAACTGAGTTGACCAAACCGTAACCCGGCGTCGGAAGCGCGACCAGAGTGAAGTGAACTCTGGTCGGCGACCGATCAGAATAGGGAATCGACCGGAACTGCATTGAGGTTCCGGTAGACCCCTTCAGTCCCTACCCGGCCTGTATTGAGGGCCGAACCCAGTAACAGCCGTCACGAGGTCGTATTGAGGCATCGGGAGCGGCTTTTGTTTCAGAGAGCGCCTGCCGACGAAGGTCATCGCCCGGACGGCCCCGAGACGCGTATCTTGCATACGGTCGGGGACAGAACAGACCGTGCGACAGCGGCGGCATTACTGATGGTGAGCGGCGAGCAGCGAGGACACCAGCAGCAGCAGTACCGGAAAGGCCAATGGTAAACGAGGCCGCCTTCGACGCGGTTATCTGAAGCCAATCCGGTCACTCCCCAGAACGGGGGCCGCCCCCTTTCTATCACTCAGAGGACGGAGCAACCCTAAGATCAGTCGTATGAATAATAGCACTAGATCGATTTATTTGTAAATATACTTCTTTTGTAAATAAACCATAACAATTTTAATCGACTTGTCACGGGTACAAACCCCACAGAAAAATCCCGTTACACTACATAGTTCCATACGGTTCCATCGCTATAATTTTCCTGTAATATTCACTCAACAATCGACAATTGTGAAAATTTTCAAAATTTTCGGCGCATTTTATTAGGAGATAAAGGAGGGGAACCGTTATTTTGTGAAAGCATCGCTAACATGTTGTGACGCTTTATCAGTCAACTAAGTTATCACATATATGCATTTTTTGCTTAATTTTCCGTGAAGCCATGCAGACCTCGAATTAGTAAATAACCGACTTTTGATAAAAATACCCGGCAAAAAATTTACGAAACTTTGCAAATTTTCATACTTATATTGAAAATTCGCCGTTTCAGTCAGCCAGCACTGCAGCTACTAAGTCAGGTAACACAGGAAGACTATAACCTTCGTTGAGTGGCATGAGCATTATTGTTCCAAACTCGGATACCACTTCGGTAGGATTGTCAGATCCTTTAATTTCGTAAATCTAGCTTCGAAATTATAGAAATGGTTTGCCTATACTTTAAATTGAAGTCGAGAGTATTAAAATATTTGCTTTGCTGTGCTCTTCATGTCCTTGAACGGCCAGAGACTAGATGTTGCTAGATGAAACTAGATGTTGCCAGTTGGTATTAAGAGCCGTGGTTCGAGCAGATAATGCCATTAAATTCAGATACGCTAGGGAATTTTGTTAGGGAATAATAGACTGGTAATCAACTTGGCATCTTAGTAGGTAGTGACCTCTGTCAGTACAGAGAGAGAAGGGACTGGAGGACCTGCGAGATCGGTGTGAGAATCAAGGAGAGAAGGTTTTGGTTCGGTAAACTCGAGCACGTCACGACGGATCAATTTATTTCCTTTTTTTTTAATATTTCCATTTTTAATTCTAACAAATTCAAGTTATGAATCGAAGTACCCGGAAAATTAATTATCTGTGACCCTCTGTGTCGATGAGAGCAGGTACCTGCTAACAAAGAGGTAAAGTTTTGCATTAAAAATTTGCTGGATAGTTAGTAAGTTTTTAATGCTGACAAATTGACTCAATGTATGTTTTTTTGGAAGGAAATTCATAACTCAAGAAACGTCTCTCGTACGTTTCAAGTCTACGAAATTATTCTATTTTATTTTTTGTATGCGTGATAAATAACGTGCAAGTCTAGTGATTAGTCTTTTAATGTCTTAACCTATCTACGTGGTTTGTATTAATTCCTGCAATTTGTCACTGCTTATCGCTGGTTCTTCACAAACATAACAATTATAGTAACAGTAATTAATTTCATTATTATTGTTAGTATACAAAACAACAACTTTTTTCTACTTTTATTGAATAATATTCCAATTATTAGAGCTTTTTGCGTGAAGTTTGGAGGTTATTATTCGTAGGTGTTGAATTATAGTTCATAACACCCGGCTCTTGTCCAATCACAGCTACTAGCAATTCATAATATACCTTCTCATGGTCCAATCAAAAGCTGCGTAAAATTGATCAACAGAGCAAAGCTGCGAATAGGAACGATAATTGACATTTCTCAGAATCCACGCGTGCGCAATCGGTACTCAGTACTGGAAGTTGCAGAAGCAGTAAAATATAGATCGGGTATAAAACGTTTTGTAAAGGGTCGAATGATTAATTCGACCTGTTTTCGTAAACTATGCTACAGGTTTTGTGAATAATTATTTGAGATGATGTAATCCAAATTAAGGAGATTCCAAATTTAAATTTCATTACATAATTATGTAATCGCGACTAAAGAATTACGCTAATCATTATACAGCGAACGTTTTTAGGCATTTTTTCTATTCTACAAGGCACATCCTCACTATCGAGCTGCGAACAAGACAGCGCAGGACAAAATAGCGCTGCAACGTTCTGCGCTATTTTGTCGCAGCGCCATTTTGTCACGCGCTATTTAGATATGGTGCCAAACATACATTTTTTTACTATTCTACAGGGCACATCCTCACTATCGAGCTGCGAACAAAACAGCGCAACACAAAAAAAGTGCAATTGTTTTGTCATGCGCTGTTTTGTCGCAGCGCTATTTAGCAACGAAGCCCTTTTTGCTCTTGTGCTTCTTCCACAGAAGAAACAACATCGTCGACATCGAATGCTTTCGATTACTTCAAATCACTACCTACGTCATTAACTAATTCCAATAAGACAATCATCGCAAGAAAATATGGGGCCAATTTGTACACGGATACGCGGATCATTCGCCGGGAATCTAAAAGCAATCCTTTGGAACTCTAGAAGATCAGTGGCCACCAAAACTATTCAACAAAATGGCCATGTCTTTTTAAAACGGAATGGTCAATAATTCCTCATTTGACGCCTCTTGACGACTTTGCTCCTTCGTCAACATCTCTTAAATTCTTTTTAGTTAACTCTCGGAATGAAACACAATTTCTGAATCCTACAAGAAATTTTTATGTGCACTCTCAAGTTGTTCAGAGATTTCAGAAAATCGAAATTAAAGTGAAATCTGGTATTTTGAGGCATTTGTATAGGAATTACCTGGTTTCGCGTTATTAGCCTTGCTTTAACATGAAATGATAAACGTCGAGAAGTGTTAAAATGTCAATTTTATAGGAAGAAGTCATCTAGCAACAAGTCCCGGATATTATGCCATTTAGCGCCACTCCCTCAGTCGTTGGTTATAACGCAGGTTTTTTTAACATCGCAAAATTTGAAGAAGCGAGTGATTGACTCAGACCTTGAATGGAGACCGAGGATGGTGCCATTCGGCGAACCCCGAAAGGAAATCACATCAGAGGCAACGCTCCGGGAAAGCACATCTTTGTCAATAGGGGAAAAGGTAACTTTTCCTAACAGCAGACTTCAGATGGTTCACCGATGGATCTCAGACATCCACAGAATGGATCTGGGGTGTGTAGCGCTGGCTCGAAAAAGAGTCAGGGCTTTCACGCAACAACTTTCACAAATAAAAAAGGCTCTAAAAGCCTTTAGCTCCAGCCACTGCAAGTTATAATTGGTCTGAAACTGTCAAGTAACCTTGCCCCAGCAAGTAGCAACGAAGTAACTCTGGTCAGAATTCCGGGTCATGCTGTATGTGGAGATAACGAACTTGCCTACTCTTTGGCCAGGAAAAGTACTCAATCTGAATTTATCGAACCAGATCAGCATTTGATATACCACGGAATATTGTCAAAACAATAATGAGCAACTGGGCTGAGAGGGAAGTGCTGAACCATCATCTACACAGGATGCGTTTAGCGATCAGCGTTGAATGCTGCCTGTGCTTGAAGGATAACGAAACAGCAAAATTCTATGTGAGTGTCCCGTTTTGGGAAGAACCAGACTACAAATCTTCGGGAGAGACTTACTCGCAATGGACGTGTCACAATGGCCCACTCACCACCCAATAAAATATCATCAAAAACATTTTATTTACATTTATTTAAATAATTATTAACTTTCTTGACTTTTCGAGCGTTTCGCTGTAATAACATTTAACATTATTTCATTAATCAAACTGTCACATGCCTCTTTTGAAAACTGTCTCAGCTCCTCTTTCAAATACGAGCAGAAAGCGGAAATCTTCCTATCATTCTCACTTTCACTGTCACTTCGAATCGTGTTCACGGCTTCCGCGATACCTTTCAGAAAAGCACCAAAGTTTGACTCGTCCTTTTTCGTTGAATCGCCGTTGGAATCGTTCGTTTTCGAATACGACACAAAACTGTCCACGAAACCTTCCCCCAACTGAATCGACAGCTCCGGCTCCGGGAACGAATCCACATTCACGTCGTCCTCAACTTTTCGTCTCTTAATTCGAGGATCGCTGTCTATGTTTTCTGATAGAGACTCTAAATCGCTTGCGTTTTCACTTTTTATGTCCAACATTGTTGAATCGTGCAACATCCCATTGTCCAGTTTCAAGTAGGCGTCGTCAAAATTAACTGAAGCGCTGAAAATGGGAAAATAACAATGTTTTTATTTCAGAAAGTTGACCGGTTGGTTTAAATACTCAAGTACCTACCTTCTTATTGTAATGTTGTCTTTAAGGAAAGCCATGCTGTTCATTAAATACCAATTGGGCCGTGAAATTGGTACATCGCCGCTTTTTTGTATTTTTTCCTCGGTGATCAGTTCCCTGCGATATTTCTCCCTTAGAGCTTTCCATTTTGCTTTACATTCCTCCACTGAAAGAACAAACAAAAAGATATTTCTTATAATTTAAATCAAAAAATGGTACAAGCAGTACGATCTCTTGTTGAATAGACCTACAAGACTATTTCCGGCAAATAATGTCTTTAATTAACTTGAACTTTCCGGCTGTGACCGACCTCAACAGCGAACGCCGCGTGGCGATTTAAATTTTAAATTAGAATTAGCGCGAATATTCCTGTGACATCAACATTGTATCTAGCAGCCCTATCTACAATCGTCTACTAAGTAAAATAGAAACAACTGATTGCTGCTCATCCACAGGTTCATTCATTTGATCTAGTCAGAAAAAAGTCCATTATATATTCCGAGAAGGCTATACCTACCTGATGTGTAAGAGCACTTAGTCGTGATAAGCCTCCAGTGTTTCAATTTGACACCCTTATTTGTATAATGTCTGTGGTTCCTATCCCAGATGGCTGGATGCTTTTCTACCAGACTTATTAACAATTCTTCACTCATTCTTCTTATTACGAAATATGTAAGTAGAGAAAAATCTAAAAAAAAAAAATTGCATTGTATAATCAATGCTATGTAATCTGTAAATCTGGCTTTAATGTTAATTTTTTTTCTCTAGTTTTCTTGTCTAGTTTTAACCTCGTGGACGTTCTATGTTGTGTTGTAACATAACCCTATTCTGTTCTTCCGTAGCAAAACGCTACAAAAATACTCAAGTTAGCCAATGATTGAGAGAAGGGAAACATTTTTCCTATAACGATCTAAGAAAAAATATATTACCTTTTTTATGTTTTGAAACACCCTGTATGTGTTCAATAATATTTTTTAGCAAAAAAGTTCCTTGTGGACTTTTTTTCAAGTCACCAGTTACAATAAGTTACTTATAAATTACAAGTAGGTACCTACCTACTAACGTCAATAAAAAAAATTAAACGTCAAAAATTGAAAAAGATTGAAAAGTAAAAATGGCTCTAATAAAGTAGGTATAAAAAGAGAAAATACTTGGAAAAAGGGGGAAAAAAGAAAAAAACAGAGGAAAAAAATGAAAAAATAGAGTTTAAGAAAAATTGGCAGAGGAAAAAGAAAAAATTAAACGCGCTTAAATCTGGTGTTGTAAAAGTGAAGGAAATTGAAGGTTAAAAACGGTTAAAGGTTAGGCACAGAGCAGGGAGATAAGTGTGTGAATGCAGTCGTCTTCCGCAAACAAATAATTAATCTTTAAAAATGCATACATAAGTGCATACAAACATTTGTGCAATCGAATTCCACAAACTACGAGCAAAATTTTATAAACCATGTGGGTACTTAAGTAGTTTATATTATGCAACAGAACCTCTACGGTGTACTTGAAATTTTTATACAGGGTGATTCTAAAATTGATAATTTCCATCAACCTGTATTAAAATTCAAACCACATAGGAGGATACCATGTGAAAAGTTAAGATAGGGACATGTAAGCCGTTTTTCATATTTTGAGCCATTGAAAAAAATTAAAATGAAAAATTGCGATTTTCACTTGTTTATAACTCATAACCTACTCAATTTAAGCCGAAACTGTAAAAAAAAAAACATTCTTATTGGATTTTCTCAGATAATCTGAAAATTTACTAATATACAGGATGTCCTATTAAAAAAAAATAGACAATGTCATAATTACTGAGTCATGGACACTCTGTATATAAAAATGTTGCGTATCAATAATAAATTAAATTAACAAATTGACCTGTTTCGGGTTTTTTTGATTCTACAAAAATTTTAACCGAGAAAATGAATTTATTCGTTACATTATTATAGTTCACCCTGTATGCATGTAAGTTGGAGTCATATGGAAAACTTTCTTATTATCCATTTTAGTAAAAAAAGTTACTCTCCATAAAAAGTTGCGCATGGTCTGAAACCTAAAATGTAATAGTCAGACAATTAATTTTTGCAGTCTTATACGAGGTTTGTCCAAAAATATGAATCTTTCCAGAGAGTAAAGTACCTTTATTTTCGACAATATCAAAAATTATTACTTAAAAAAGTTGATCAACACTGTAAATAACATTCAAATATGCAATAACAAGCAGTTGCGTTACAAAAAAAAAACATAAATCCAAAACACCACCGATTAACCGCGTATCTCTTTGATAAAACACTATTTAGTGAATTGCATATTTGAATGTTTTTTGCAGTGCTGATCAACTTTTTCAAGTAACAATTTTTGATATTGTCGAAAATAAAGGTACTTTACTCTCTGGAAAGATTCAAATTTTTGGACAAACCTCGTATAAGACTGCGAAAATTAATTGTCTGACTATTTCATTTTAGGTTTCGGATCATGCGCAACTTTTTATTGAGAATAACTTTTTTTCCTAAAATGGATAATAAGAAAGTTGTATAAAAAAATATTTTGTAATAATAAATTGTGTAAAATTGTATAAAATTGTAAAAAAAAATTGAAACTTTGAGGATTCATGTAATTGATAAAAGACCATAAAATTGCATAAAATGGTCTGAAATCTAAAATGAAATACTCGGACAATTAATTTTTGCAGTCGTATACGAGGTTTGTCCAAAAATATGAATATTTCCAGAGAGTAAAGTACCTTTATTTTCGACAATATCAAAAATTATTACTTAAAAAAGTTGATCAACACTGTAAATAACATTCAAATATGCAATAACAAGCAGTTGCGTTACAAAAAAAAAACATAAATCCAAAACACCACCGCGCGTATCTCTTTGATAAAACACTATTTAGTGAATTGCATATTTGAATGTTATTTGCAGTGCTGATCAACTTTTTTAAGTAACAATTTTTGATATTCTCGAAAATAAAGGTACTTTACTCTTTGGCAAAACTCATATTTTTGTACAAACCTCGTATAGGACTGCAAAAATTAATTGTCTGACTATTTCATTTTAGGTTTCAGATCATGCGCAACTTTTTATTGAGAATAACTTTTTTTCCTAAAATGGATAATAAGAAAGTTGTATAAAAAAATATTTTGTAATAATAAATTGTGTAAAATTGTATAAAATTGTAAAAAAAAAAAAAAACTTTGAGGATTCATGTAATTGATAAAAGACCATAAAATTGCATAGAATGGTCTGAAATCTAAAATGAAATACTCGGACAATTAATTTTTGCAGAAGTCGTATACAAGGTTTGTCCAAAAATATGAATATATTTCCAGAGAGTAAAGTACCTTTATTTTCGACAATATCAAAAATTGTGACTTAAGAAATTTTATCAACACTGTAAATAACATTCAAATATGCAATAACATGCAGTTGCGTTACCAAAAAAAAGAACATAAATCTTTTTTCAAGATCAGGCCTCGTTTAGGAAATATTGCCAAAAATGTGAAACTAAGGCTGCTAAAAAATATTTTTTTGTAGCTGGAGATTCAAAATCGAACCCCATGTATAAAATTACATTTTAAGCAACAAAGAGAGAATAACTTTTTTCAAGATCAGGCCTCGTTTAGGAAATATTGCCAAAAATGTGGAACTAAGGCTGCTAAAAAATATTTTTTTAGCAGCTCGACAATAAAACTTTGAGGATTCATGTAATTGATAAAAGACCATAAAATTGCATAGAATGGTCTGAAATCTAAAATGAAATACTCGGACAATTAATTTTTGCAGAAGTCGTATACAAGGTTTGTCCAAAAATATGAATATATTTCCAGAGAGTAAAGTACCTTTATTTTCGACAATATCAAAAATTGTGACTTAAGAAATTTTATCAACACTGTAAATAACATTCAAATATGCAATAACATGCAGTTGCGTTACCAAAAAAAAGAACATAAATCCAAAACATAACTGATTCATATATCTCTTTGATAAAACACTATCTAGTGAATTGCATATTTGAATGTTATTTACAGTGCTGATCAACTTTTTTCAAGTAACAATTTTTGATATTGTCGAAAATAAAGGTACTTTACTCTTTGGCAAAATTCATATTTTTGTACAAACCTCGTATACGACTGCAAAAATTAATTGTCTGACTATTCCATCTTGGGTTTCGGATTAAGCGCAACTTATTGTTAAGAATAACTTTTTTCCTAAAATGGGTAATAAGAAAGTTGTATAAAAAAATTGTTTGTTGTGTAAAATTGTATAAAATTGTAAAAAAATTGAAACTTTGAGGATTCATGTGATTGATAAAAGACCATAAAATTGCATAAAATGGTCAGAAATCTAAAATGAAATACTCGGACAATTAATTTTTTCAGTCTTATACGAGGTTTGTCCAAAAATATGAATCTTTCCAGAGAGTAAAGTACCTTTATTTTCGACAATATCAAAAATTGTTACTTGAAAAAGTTGATCAGCACTACAAATAACATTTAAATATGCAAAAACAAGCAGTTGCGTTATCACAAAAAAATCCAAAGCATCACTGATTAACCGTATCTCTTTGATAAAACACTATTTAGTGAATTGCATATTTGAATGTTATTTACAGTGCCGATCAACTTTTTTAAGTAAAAATTTTTGATATTGTCGAAAATAAAGTACTTTACTCTTTGACAAAATTCATATTTTTGGACAAACCTCGTATACGACTGCACAAATTTTATGTCTGATTATTTCATTTTAGGTTTCAGACCATGCGTAACTTTTTTTGAAGAGTAACTTTTTTTCCTGAAATGGATAATAAGAAAGTTGTATAAAAAAATTGTTTGTAATTGTGTAAAATTGTATAAAATTGTATAAAACTTGTATGAAAAAATTGTAGTATAGGACCATGATAGGCATAATCAGTTTCAATTTTTTTTTTCGTTCGAGCAATAGCAAAACTGTAATTTAGTGATAAAGTAGCGAAAAAATCGAGTTTTCTTCCATACATAGCTCGAAATCGATTAATAAAATCAAAATAGCTGAAAAAACTCAAAAACCTATCAAATTACAAACCTTTAATTAAATAAAATACATAAAATATAGAAATGTTAATTTCCACTACACTACTATTTCCTCAGTCTACTCAAGAATTTATGGCACCTACCCTTTTAAGATTAAATTGATCACTATTACACGCCAACACCATGAATCCTTCCGAGGTAAGGAAGGAATCTCGAATTTTTTGGCCACTTTATGACTTAAATTAGTTTTTATCGCTAGTGCTCGAACGAAAAAAAAAATTAATCAAACTGATAATGCCATTTTATGGGGTCTTACATTAATTACAAAAATTCTCAAAGTTTTATTTTTTTATATTTAAAATTTATAATTAAAATTTAAATTAAGTGATGGACCACCCTGTATATTTTAATGCGCATTATGTTTACATACTTAGCAATAATTATTATTATTATAGCTAATCCTGTATACTGGGTGATGTAACATACCAATATAAATATCTCACTAATTGGCAGATTAGTAAACGTGGTAGGTAATTACGAGTAATAGCCTTCCTAACAGCTGAGCCTAATATTCGCTCATATTTCATACAGGGTGAGACATTAATATACCTATAATGGCTGCGACAAGGAGGTAACTGCACAATAATAGTAGGAATAATAATTTCAGCTGAAACTTTTTGATCGCACGTTACATCCGAACATCAATAATAATACAATCATGCTAAAAGCGGTGTTGCCAGTTTTATAAAATTAAAAAGTAAAATTCAGTTGACAAATTTAATAAGCGCAAAAGCGCAATGCGTATAATACACATAAATGCACAATTAATCGATATTTACCTACCTACCTATTATTATTATATTATAAGCGTCTAATTACCATACCTACCTGGGTAATTACTATTATTAATCATTTCCAGTTAATATTAAAATCAATCAATAATAAGTGGGCTCTTACTTACATTTCAATTACGATGAATGATGATATTAATTATTTATTGTTTGTTCAAAGGAGAGAGTGTTTTGTTTTCTTTCGATTATTGAACGCAAAACGCAACAATGGCCGCGTAGCTGTGACGATGAAATTGCGGCATTATTGAGTTGAGCATTGCGTTGCGAGCAAGCGGGCCATGCCATGCCATGCCCGCGCACGAAAGACGGAGCACGATCCGACATGCGCTGGTGTCAGACTTATCGACTTATCCCTAAGTGTTTAGGGAAAGTAACTAGACTGATGCGCTAGTAAAAATAAAAGTTTTAATTATTATTATTATTATTATTATTATTGAGGGTCTTTATCCTTCAATAGAGACTCGCCTTTCTGAAGGTGAGCAACAATACCTAAAAATACCTACTAAAGAGATGTTGAAAAAATATTGCTTTGTTCTTTTTCACTGTAAATACCTAAAAAATACGTACCTAGGCAACGTTGAATCCAGCTATTGAACGAATTTTATTATAATAAATATGATATTATTTTCTCCCTCGTCGTGACTTATGATTATGAGTGATAAACACGGCAAGGAACCGTAGACCGTAGGTATAAATAAAGAGTCGGAATAAGATTTAATTTAGACGAATTATTATTATGTTTTTATTTACTTTAAGTATATTTTATTATTATTAGTGTATTTTTAATTAAAAAAAATACACTATCGAGGATGACACTACTTTATTATTTACGAAAATCGCCAAAAACTCATCAAATGTCCACCGATCCTGATATCCAGATCGCGAAAACGTGGTTTTCCAAAATTCAACTACCCATGATTTACAAGGTGTCGAAATCGAATGTCTTTCGAAATATTTTTCTCGAAATATTGCCAAAAATGTAAAACTAAGGCTGCTCAAAAATATTTTTTTAGTAGCTGGACAGTCAAAATCGAACCCCATGTATAAAATCGTACTTTAAGCATAAAAGAGAGAATAACTTTTTTCAAGATCAGGCCTCGTTTAGGAAATATATTGCCAAAAATGTGGAACTAAGGCTGCTAAAAAATATTTTTTTAGCAGCTCGACAGTAAAAATCGAACCCCATGTATAAAATTGTATTTTAAGCATAAAAGAAAGAATAACTTTTTTTTAAGATCGGGCCTCGTTTAGGAAATATTTCCAAAAATTTAAAACTATAAGGGCTGATAAAAAAATATTTTTTAGTAACTGGACAGCCAAAATCGAACGTCATGTATAAAATCATATTCTAAGCATAAAAGAGAAAATAACTTTTTTCAAGATTAGGCCTTATTTAGGAAATATTGCCAAAAATGTTAAACTAAGGCTGCTAAAAAATATTTTTTCAGTAGCTGGACAGTCAAAATCGAACCCCATGTATAAAATTACATTCTAAGCAACAAAGAGAGAATAACTTTTTTCAAGATCAGGTCTCGTTTAGGAAATATTGCCAAAAATGTGGAACTAAGGCTGCTAAAAATATTTTTTAGCAGCTCGACAGTAAAAATCGAACCCCATGTATAAAATTACATTCTAAGCAACAAAGAGAGAATAACTTTTTTCAAGATAAGGCCTCGTTTAGGAAATTTTGCCAAGAAATGTGAAACTAAGGCTGCTAAAAAATATTTTTTCAGTAGCTGGACAGTCAAAATCGAACCCCGTGTATAAAATCGTATTTTAAGCATAAAATAATCAATAACTTTTTTCAAGATCAGGCCTCGTTTAGGAAATATTGCCAAAAATGTGGAACTAAGGCTGCTAAAAATATTTTTTTAGCAGCTCGACAGTAAAAATCGAACCCCATGTATAAAATTGCATTCTAAGCAACAAAGAGAGAATAACTTTTTTCAAGATCAGGCCTCGTTTAGGAAATTTTGCCAAGAAATGTGAAACTAAGGCTGCTAAAAAAATATTTTTTAGTAACTGGACAGCCAAAATCGAACGTCATGTATAAAATCGTATTCTAAGCATAAAAGAGGGAATAACTTTTTTCAAGATCAGGCCTCGTTTAGGAAATATTGCCAAAAATGTGAAACTAAGGCTGCTAAAAAATATTTTTTTGTAGCTGGAGATTCAAAATCGAACCCCATGTATAAAATTACATTTTAAGCAACAAAGAGAGAATAACTTTTTTCAAGATAAGGCCTCGTTTAGGAAATTTTGCCAAGAAATGTGAAACTAAGGCTGCTAAAAAATATTTTTTCAGTAGCTGGACAGTCAAAATCGAACCCCGTGTATAAAATCGTATTTTAAGCATAAAATAATCAATAACTTTTTTCAAGATCAGGCCTCGTTTAGGAAATATTGCCAAAAATGTGGAACTAAGGCTGCTAAAAATATTTTTTTAGCAGCTCGACAGTAAAAATCGAACCCCATGTATAAAATTGCATTCTAAGCAACAAAGAGAGAATAACTTTTTTCAAGATCAGGCCTCGTTTAGGAAATTTTGCCAAGAAATGTGAAACTAAGGCTGCTAAAAAAAATATTTTTTAGTAACTGGACAGCCAAAATCGAACGTCATGTATAAAATCGTATTTTGAGCATAAAAGAGAGAATAACTTTTTTCAAGATCAGGCCTCGTTTAGGAAATATTGCCAAAAATGTGAAACTAAGGCTGCTAAAAAATATTTTTTTGTAGCTGGAGATTCAAAATCGAACCCCATGTATAAAATTACATTTTAAGCAACAAAGAGAGAATAAATTTTTTCAAGATCAGGCCTCGTTTAGGAAATTTTGCCAAGAAATGTGAAACTAAGGCTGCTAAAAAATATTTTTTTAGTAGCTAGATATTCAAAATCGAACCCCATGTAAAAATCGTACTTTAAGCATAAAATAAAAAATAACTTTTTTCAAGATCAGGCCTCGTTTAGGAAATTTTGCCAAGAAATGTGAAACTAAGGCTGCTAAAAAATATTTTTTTAGTAGCTAGATATTCAAAATCGAACCCCATGTAAAAATCGTACTTTAAGCATAAAATAAAAAATAACTTTTTTCAAGATCAGGCCTCGTTTAGGAAATATTGCCAAAAATGTGGAACTAAGGCTGCTAAAAAATATTTTTTTAGCAGCTCGACAGTAAAAATCGAACCCCATGTATAAAATTGCATTCTAAGCAACAAAGAGAGAATAACTTTTTTCAAGATCAGGCCTCGTTTAGGAAATTTTGCCAAGAAATGTGAAACTAAGGCTGCTAAAAAAATATTTTTTAGTAACTGGACAGCCAAAATCGAACGTCATGTATAAAATCGTATTCTAAGCATAAAAGAGGGAATAACTTTTTTCAAGATCAGGCCTCGTTTAGGAAATATTGCCAAAAATGTGAAACTAAGGCTGCTAAAAAATATTTTTTTGTAGCTGGAGATTCAAAATCGAACCCCATGTATAAAATTACATTTTAAGCAACAAAGAGAGAATAACTTTTTTCAAGATAAGGCCTCGTTTAGGAAATTTTGCCAAGAAATGTGAAACTAAGGCTGCTAAAAAATATTTTTTCAGTAGCTGGACAGTCAAAATCGAACCCCGTGTATAAAATCGTATTTTAAGCATAAAATAATCAATAACTTTTTTCAAGATCAGGCCTCGTTTAGGAAATATTGCCAAAAATGTGGAACTAAGGCTGCTAAAAATATTTTTTTAGCAGCTCGACAGTAAAAATCGAACCCCATGTATAAAATTGCATTCTAAGCAACAAAGAGAGAATAACTTTTTTCAAGATCAGGCCTCGTTTAGGAAATTTTGCCAAGAAATGTGAAACTAAGGCTGCTAAAAAAAATATTTTTTAGTAACTGGACAGCCAAAATCGAACGTCATGTATAAAATCGTATTCTAAGCATAAAAGAGAGAATAACTTTTTTCAAGATCAGGCCTCGTTTAGGAAATATTGCCAAAAATGTGAAACTAAGGCTGCTAAAAAATATTTTTTTGTAGCTGGAGATTCAAAATCGAACCCCATGTATAAAATTACATTTTAAGCAACAAAGAGAGAATAACTTTTTTCAAGATCAGGCCTCGTTTAGGAAATTTTGCCAAGAAATGTGAAACTAAGGCTGCTAAAAAATATTTTTTTAGTAGCTAGATATTCAAAATCGAACCCCATGTAAAAATCGTACTTTAAGCATAAAATAAAAAATAACTTTTTTCAAGATCAGGCCTCGTTTAGGAAATTTTGCCAAGAAATGTGAAACTAAGGCTGCTAAAAAATATTTTTTTAGTAGCTAGATATTCAAAATCGAACCCCATGTAAAAATCGTACTTTAAGCATAAAATAAAAAATAACTTTTTTCAAGATCAGGCCTCGTTTAGGAAATATTGCCAAAAATGTGGAACTAAGGCTGCTAAAAAATATTTTTTTAGCAGCTCGACAGTAAAAATCGAACCCCATGTATAAAATCGTATTCTAAGCATAAAAGAAAGAATAACTTTTTTCAGGATCGGGCCTCGTTTAGGAAATATTTCCAAAAATGTAAAAACTAAAGACTGCTAAAAAAAAATATTTTTTATTAACTGGACAGCCAAAATATCGTATTCTAGGCATAAAAGAGGGAATCACTTTTTTCAAGATTAGGCCTGATTTAGGAAATATTGCCAAAAATGTGAAACTATAAGGCTGCTAAAAAATATTTCTGTAGTAACTGGACAGTGAAAATCGAACCCCATGTATAAAATCGTATTTTAAGCATAAAAGAGATAATAACTTTTTTCAAGAGCAGCCCTCGTTCAGGAAATATTGCCAAAAATGTGAAACTAAGGCTGCAAAAAAATTTTTTTGTAGCTGGAGATTCAAAATCGAACCCTATGTATAAAATTACATTTTAAGCAAAAAAGAGAGAATAACTTTTTTTCAAGATCAGGCCTCTTTTAGGAAATTTTGCCAAGAAATGTGAAACTAAGGCTACTAAAAAAAATTTTTTGGTAACTGGACAGTCAAAATTGAACGCCATGTATAACCCCATGATGACCCATTATTCTCCCCAATTTTATTCCATCCTCCTTCCTGTTAAAATTGAGTTATTAGTGTATTTTTTAATAAAAAAATACACTATTGAGGACGACATCACTTTTCGAAAATCACCCAAACTCATCAAATGTCCACCGATCCTGACCCCCAGATCACGAAAAAGTGGTTTTCCAAAATTCACCTGCCCACGATATATATATATATATATTTATATATATATTTATATATTTATATATATATATATTTCTCCAAAATCGCGAAATTTCGATTTTCAAAACGCTCCTGTAGCTTTATCTTTCAAGATTAGTGAATGAAATTTTGGATTCTTGTAAAGCTGAGGAATGACTTTAGATTTTCGTTGAAAAACTTTCCATAAGTCCCATCACTTCTACAGGGTGTCCCTTCAAAATTCCATGAACCCGGTTTTTGTCATCTCATTTCAGGTCGCAGTTTTGAATCTAGGAGGCTGAAATTTTTGTGGGAGTAAGATATCCACAAGGAGTGGTCTGGTATTGCACTTGAGCAAAATCGGCCGAGCCGTTTCAAAATGGCGGCTATTTTAATTTTTTGGAAAATTGACTATTTTTGAATCCCTGTATGAGCAAGATGGCAAAAAAACTTTGAAATAAAATTAACAGGATTTGAAGAAAATTATTGGAAATTTGAGTTAATGCAATAAAATTAGCATATTTTCCATTAATAAGCCAGTGTCGTGGGTAGGAAAAAGGGTGAAAATGTGTCAATTCTATAACCGTTTATGAGTCCATTTTTGAAGAAGTTGAACCGAAATTTTCAATTTTTTTTTGCTTTAACATATAATTTGATGTCTTAGCTTCAATTCGCCTCGATTAATGTAGCACTTTAAACGAAAAACAAAAAAGTTTTTCTCTTGTGCAAAATTAGCTTACACTTATATAAAATTATTAAATCAATGAAAGGGTTCGCAATTTCTTTTTTATTTTTTTCCACATTCAATTATGAATGGTTCTGAAAATTAGAAGAGCAAACGCAACAACAATTAAATCACCTACATGCAGGTGAAAAAAGTATTCAAATTGGTTTTTTAATAACAAAGATACGACCAGTTTAAAAGTGAGGTGTAGGTACCTGACGTACTACATAATTATATCTACCCGATCATCGCTACAAACTTGAAACCCACCTTGGCGAAGTTAGTTAGGCAAGGGTCCTAGAAAACTGTTGGTGCTGGTTCGAAACCACGAGAGGGTCATTCTTTTTTTTTTGGTAGGTAGGTGATTTTCCCCCAAAAAAAATCGGATTATTTTTCCATTATATTCATTATAAAAAAAAATAGGAAGAAAATATTTATTATTTTTACATGATGTTTATTTCTCTAAAATTTTAGAAATGCTCCTGTAGGTTAATTTTTCAAGATCAATGAACGAAATTTTTTACTTTTGTGAAACTTAGGGATGACGTTTGATTAAAAAAAAAAAACATTTTTCTAAAATTGTCTCTCCAAATTTCAAAAAAAAAAAACGGGTATGAGGCACGGTTTCTGGTCGCAGTTTTCAATCCTGGAGGCTGAAATTTTTTTGGTAGTAAGATAACTGCAAGTAGTCGTCTGGTACTGCATTTGAGTTAAATCAGAAGAGCCGTTCCAAAATGGCGGCCTTTTCAATTTTAGGAAAAATTGATGGATTTTGAACCCCTAATAAATAAGCCAGTTAGAAAAAATCTTTTAAACGAAATTAACATTATTGGAAGAAAATTATTTGAAATTTGAGTTATAAAATATTGAGTTAAAATATTGCAATAAAATTTGCAATATTTTTATTATTAAAGCCAGTGACGTGGGTAGGAAAAAAAATTTCTGTAACCGGTTATGAACATATTTTTGAAGGAATTGAACGAAAATTTTTCCACTAGACAACTATATTCTAATAACCCTTAACTATGAAAAATTTCAAGAAGCAAATAAGAAAAATGGCGGAGATATTAGAATATTTTTACATAGCTTGTAATTTGTTTCAAATTTCAAGATAGTGTAAAAAAATTGCATTTTTAAATTAAAAAATATATTATATAATAAACATTATTTACACTCCAAAACTTAGTTTGCACTCATTACACTATTTTACTTTTGTGAAACTTAGGGATGACGTTTGATTTTCACAAAAAAACATTTACCTAAAATTGCGCTACTTTTACAACATGTCTCTCCAAATTTCAAAAAAAAAAAAAAAAAAACGGGTATGAGGCACGGTTTCTGGTCGCTGTTTTCAATCTAGGGGGCTGAAATTTTTTTGGTAGTAAGATAACTGCAAGTAGTCGTATGGTACTGCATTTGAGTTAAATCAGAAGAGCCGTTCCAAAATGGCGGCCTTTTCAATTTTAGGAAAAATTGATAGATTTTGAACCTCTAAATAAGCCAGTTAGAAACAAAAACTTTTAAACGAAATTAACATTACTGGAAGAAAATTATTTGAAATTTGAGTTATAAAATATTGAGTTAAAATATTGCAATAAAATTTGCAATATTTTTATTATTAAGCCAGTGGCGTGGGTAGGAAAAGGGAAAAAGGACTAAATTTCTATAACTGTTTATGAACATATTTTTGAAGGAATTGAACGAAAATTTTTCCAGTAGACAACTATACTAATAAACTTCAAAATTCAAAGATTTCAAGAAGGAAATAATAAAAATGGCGGAGATATTAGAATATTTTTACATATTATGTTTATTCCTCTAAAATTTAAAATTTTCGGTTTTCAAAGCTCCCCTTTCACTTTTTCCGTTCTATAAAAGGTAGTCTAAAAAATAGTATTTTTTAAGTAAAGTTAGCCAGTGGCGGGCATAGGAAATGGGCCAAAATTGTTCAATTTTGCCAATGATTTTTTTTGTTTTGTTAAATTTAAAAATTCATTCTAAGGCATGCACGGTTTAAAACGAAATGAAATGCAATTGTCAGTAAGCCACTACGCGAATATGACCTGACTAGGGAAAATTTCAGAAAGCCAATTTAACAAGCGGTGAAAATCAGAATTGAATCGCATAAAAATACACTATTTCTGCGATTGATGCGCAAGAAGGTTTTTGGGAATGAAAGCAGGAATGAAAGAGGATTTACTTAAAAAGAAAGCTGGATGTAATATTTTATTTTATTTTTTCTTTATGCATTCAAGCGTATAATTTTTGGTTACAATATTTTAATTGAATTCGATTAAATGTCTTGTTGAGTTTTAATTATAAAATTAATGAAAGCGCCCATAACAGCCATTGCGAGACTGGTGGGATGATCAGAGCATCCATCCTCCCATACAGTAAAAGACCTCTTCCTCATTGTTTTGATTCTGATCTTGTTGTCATATTTCAGTTGGAAACAGCCCGATTTTCTTTGCGAGTTCAGAATTGTTTGCAAAATTTTTGCGGTGAAAAAATCAGAGAAACCCTCATAACCGCATAATACAACTGAAAATTTTATTAGTAATAATCTGAGGCGGCCACAGGGTGATCGGTCGCACTTACCTTCTTCCAGGAATAAATCGAAGAAACTGCCAAGTTGATTGAAATATTCCATGTTGTTGATTTCATTGAAGATTATCGTACAAAATTTTTTGGTAAGCGATTTGTAGAAGTTCTCGTTAATTAGGCATTTCCTCTGTTTCGCTATTTGAAGAAAGAGCAATCTGGAATAAAAACAAAATTAATTACCACAAAGTTCCATCTCTCCACCCCTCACAAAATTATATCAAATATAGGTTCTGTGTGTAACCACGTGGGCATCAGCTTCAGCGAAAGTTTTCTACAGTTCTGTAAGTACCTACTACCATGTCTTCCGGAAGAAACTCTTTACCAAAATAAATAAACGGATCTTTATTATTAAGCTTTCACAATTTTGGCCTTCCCCCACATATAGGGAGCATTCGTCCCCAAAACAACCCCATCGAAAAACAATTCCTGATTTTTTACTGAAACACCTCAACTTTGGGGAAAAACCCGGCGTTTGAGGGTAGAAACTGTAGAAAAAATTAGGAGGTGTGCATTTACAATTATGAGAATTCTGTTTAACTCCTCCCAGGGTGAGAGGAAAAAGTCGCGGGAGAAGTTAAGAAAAAATGATAGGGAAAGAATACCCCTTTAGTGTAAAGGGGGCGTAAGTGGGGGGGAAAAATAAGAATAATACTTTTTTCACACATCTGCCATAAAATTTAAATTGTGGGGGAAAGTTTATAGGTTGGAGGAAAAAAACTGTAGGGCTCGAGTTGTGGGGAGAATGAGGATGTGTGCAATGTCGCTACAATTATGATGATTCTGTTTTACCCCTCACATTATCACATCTTTACCTTTCGTATCTAGTAGTCTCCCTAGGGTGAGAGGAAAAAATCGCGGGAGAAGTTAAGAAAAAAATCATAGGGAAAGGATACCCCTTTAGTGATAAAGGGAAATGGGAGGAAATAATCAGAATAATACTTTTATCACACACCCCACAAAAAATCTCAATTTTGAAGGAAAATCTGGAGGTTGAAGGGAAAAACTGTAGGGCTCGAGTTGTGGGGAGAATGAGGAGGTGTGTAACGTCGCTAAAATTATGAGAATTCTGTTTAACTCTTCCCATTATCACATCTTTACCTTTCGTATCTAATAGTGCCCCCAGGGTGAGAGGAAAAAATCGCGGGAGAAGGAACCAAACAATAATAGGGAGAAGATGGTGGTAAAGGGGGTGAAATCGCGGAAACAATAATCTGAATAATACTTTTTCACACACCTCCCAAAAATCTCAATTTTGAGGGAAAACTTGGAGGTTGAAGGGAAAAACTGTAGGGATCGAGTTGGGGATGTGTAATAATGCCGCATCCAATAATTATTATAAATGAGGGTAGGGGAAACGAAATTATCATGCCTACTCACCTATGTGTAGCAATGTAACCAGCTCCTACGTCTTCTCTGTCGACCATTTCACTCTGGCAGCGTCCAAAATTACAAATTTTTGGTCTCAAATTCGCCGTTTCTTCTATAATATTCCTTAAACAGTAGCTCGATAAATTCACAAAACTTTCATACTTGGGACCTCTAAGAGATGAACGTATGGAAGACAGGACAGCGAAATCGATAGAAGAACTTAAAGAGCCATCTTGGAATTTTAAGGGTCTTCCCCAAACCTTTGGATCAGCAACGATGTCGTATTCTGTAACGTGTTTGAACAATAATTGTTGTGGTGGAAGAAACAAATTGAATTGAATTGATCAAAAACTGCAGTCCGCTTGTTGACAGGAATAAAATTATTTGACCAGCATAACTTCAAAAAATGGTCACACCCTACTCTTTTGGTGTGCTTGGTGATCTTCTTCACCGATCATTTGAGGTTGTAAAGAATTATTATAATTATTATGGGAGCAGAAAACTCTCCTTGCGTGGAAATTTTTCATTTGGCATAATTAGATAAATCTGCAGGGTGGTTTTTAGTTATCGAGAAAGTAGGTTTTTTCACAATTATTGTAAAAATCATTAAAGGGAAATTTTTGGAAAGGTAAGCACCAAGGATTTCAGTTTTTTTGATACTTTCACGGGTGAAAAACTAACCGTTTCCGTGAAACTTTTTCAAAACTTAAATTTTCAATTTTTTTCGTGTAAATTTGGCTTAACTATTTCTTCACTTTTAGTTAAATTGATCAAAAAGGACCATTTTGTGATAAAGTTCACTTTTTTCCTTACAAAAATAAAACCTCTTACCCCAATTTTTTTGTTTCAAAAATTTCGGAAGCGAATTTTCCTGGATCGTGTGTATTTTATTCAATAATGGCAAAATATCCCGTCTAATTGTGTCATTATTGTTCCCATTAAGAGCATCTTCCATGAAAACTGCAAAAAAAGGTGAAAAATGTCTTCAGTGAACATAAAAAATGTACCTACCTACCTGTAGCAAAAACGGCTCCCAGTAAAACATCTGGATAAAACTCGTCATATTTTCCGATCAAGTAATCCAAATTCTTGTCCAACGCCACCACGACGCGATCATAAAACACATCCAGATTCCCCATCGAAAAATTAATGAGCAACGTTACATGAACTACCACTTTTAACATTTTCAGAGAGAGGCAGAAAGTTTCCTTCTGCGACTTTCCCGGCACACATGAAAGTGACTTGTCGTCAAGCCGCCTTCTTAAGATTGATATAAATGAGAATTGTGGTCTCCAGAACAACCTTAATCCGGAGGTTTTTCATTTGCGGATTTATTTCCAATCCGCAATCCCAAATTGTTTTCCTGGAGCGTTCCGGATTGTAGAGGTAGACGGTCGATTTAGAATTCCAGCAAACGATTTTTATTTCTTTTGTCTGAAATAAACTTGAAAGGGAAATCATAAATGATTCCGGGCTGTTTCGCCGTGTAGTCTGTGGCAGTCTTCAAGCAGAGATTTTCGGGGGTAGCTGTTTAATTTTTTTTTAAGATAATTTTTTAAAACGGCGACATTCGCAGGGTATTAGTATAGGTTTTAAAGAGTCTAACTCCGGAAGTTGATATTAATCTATTGATTATTAACGGGAAACACTCTGGTTTAATTGATATCGATCTAGTCAGCTATAAATTGCAACAATTACAATAAGACTGAGTGTGATGAAAAATTGACAGGAACACTTTTACAAGCAACAAGGAGAAGAAGACATTGAAATTGATTTAACATAAAAACAATTTATTGTAATGCAAAACTTATAACGCCAGATTAAAATATTCAGTTTGTCCGAAAATGACGAAAAAACGACGTTAGAGCGACGTCTTAAACATCACGTAGAAGTCTGAAAAATGACTAAAAAATGACGTCATTATAACGTGACTCTGCTGCCTGGGCTGCACACTACAATCACATCTTAGCTATCTTAAAGGTCTGTTAATTTACACACGATATTTTTGGTAAAAAGGTCGTCTAGACTTTTCTCTCGAGAAACTAATTTCTTTTCGCGTTTTAATAACGCAAGATATTAAAAGTTCTTGGATTTTATACTTGCTCTGAGCATTTGCTACTTATTGTAGGTAGGGGAACTGGGAGGTATGGAGTCTTAAACCGTAACCCTGGAAATTTCCCTCCCCCCTCCTACCCCACCGATACAAGGAGGGGGGAGAGGGACTAGTTTTAACGTTTTTGGTTAAAAAAATCTCCAATCTTTCAAAATTTTTCGAATTTTTTGTGCATGCACAATCCAATCCCAGACACTTTTCCCTTCTGGTATAAAATCACCCTACCCTGTATGTGCTCGGGATAAATATTAAAGGAGCCCCGTGATAGTTACATAATTAGATATTGCAATGAAAATGGAGAATTTTAAATTTGGGATGAAGGAGCTGAATGAAGATTAAAAGGAGATGAATTTGTTACACAAATGTGACCTCCTCGATAATAAAATTGACCTGTTCCCCGGCATTTTCGCGTACATCTTCAGTTATTAGTTATTAATTTAGGCCTGGTATGTTTTCATTGGGTCACCGGTATATAATTATAGATAATATTGCGTATAAAATATTGTGAATAATACTTGAATATATGCATATTATGTAAATATAAGTACTCTTTGTCTATATTATGTAAATATACACTACTTTGAGTAAATATTACTTAAAACAAAAAAACAAAAATGTGTATATTTAGGTACGCGCAGGCCAGAGCTTTCAATCACATTCAAGTCAATAGCACCTTGGAACTTGGAACTTAGAACTATCTATAATAAAAATTAAAAAAAAATGGAAATTTCATTTAAAAATAAAAAGGCTATTGTAACCGGAGGAGCCCAAGGTAAATAATTTTTTTTTGTTAATTAATAATTTATTATAGTCGAAATTTTTTATAATTTCCAGGAATTGGAAGAGAAATCGTTAATCAATTGGTTCAATGTGGCGCAAGCGTAGTGGTATTTGACTTTAATAAAGACAATTTGAGTAAGTTTTCCAATACCTAATTACTTTATACTTACATTAAGATGTAGACTAAGTAATGCAAGAAACCTTCCTGCGCATCAATCGCATAAATGATGATTTTGAATAGTTCGCGCCATTTTTTCATTGATATGATCTATTCTAAAAATTTTAGTTCAATACCTTTTTATTAAAAGGTACTGAAAATGGATATAGGTATTTGCACAAATTTTTTTGTACTATTGCCTTTGGTACACCGATCAAAAAAATGAATTTCTTGGCACAAATGGGATACCATTCATATATCATTCTATTATAATTTATTCAAAAGTTATAGAGGTGTTCAAAAAACTTTAGTTTTTAAGAAAGTTTGAATGGCTGCCATTAATGTATGTGAAATGACATGACCGATATTGCTCAAATGCAATACCAGAAAACTCCCTCTAGTTCAGTAAAATTTAGCAAAATAAGCGGCAAACCTCGGAACGTAAGAGAGCTATCTCTAAATTGCATGGTGTAAACTTTTGGATATTCTGACGGTTGATAAAAATCTCATAGGTATTAAATTTTTTTATATTTTTTTTTATAAAAACCGCTTCCGATCATTCTCTTTATCATCGATTCACAATTCTCGAACTATAAAGCCGAATGGCAATCGTATTTTAGGCATAAAAGAGTGAGTAACTTTTTTCAAGATAAGGTCTCGTTTTAAAAATATTTCCAAAAATGTAAATCTAAGGCCGCTAGGAAATTTTTTTTCGTAGCTAGACAGCCTAAAAAGAGCTCCATGTATAAAATAGTATTTTAAGCATAAAAGAGAGAATGACTTTTTCCAATATGAGACCTCGCTTAGGAAATAATAATAATAATAATAATAATAATAATAATTTTATTTATAACATATTAAAATATTAGCATACATAACATATTATCGTATACAAGTGTTGTTTACTGAAAAAGTTTTCACACTGGGTACACCTAAGTATCCATTGAAGGTACTTGTGTGTGTACCGGGGAAACATGACAGATCAATATTTTTCACATTTTTGAAGGTTAGCATGAATATGTCCCCAAACAATAATTAACGTAATTATGAATTAAAATTACACAAAAAAATTCTAGCAATCTCAAAATTGACTTTCAATCAACCCAAACAAAATTTTAACCACCCGAGCTATCGATTGGTAAAAAAATAAAAGTAGCCGCTCACATGTTACAAAACAGGTAATTAAAACAAAACAACCGGAAAAAGTACCCAAATGCAGAAAAAAAAACAAAACATCCAGCGCAATACCATATATAAGGAAACATAAAGCTCAAATATACAATATCACTATCATCAGTCAACAGTTTCCGTTAAGATTCCATTCTTAAAATTCTCAAAAAAGCATCTGTATTCTCAAAAATATACCGAGTTATTCTTTTATTAAAAAGTTTAGCATTATTTATTGCCCTAATATCGCTTGGTAAGATGTTATAGAATTTTGGACCGAAGTAACCTAAAAACCTCTGAGTTGTCGTCCTCATCAGTAATGGGACTCGAACATGTCTATTGGCATAATTTCGTGTATAATAGTGCATATTAAATGTTGTTTGCTTCAACTCAACGTTCCTATATGTAAACATAAGAGCAGATCGGACATACAACTGTCTTAAATCAAAAAAGTTACTCTCCTGATACAGTAACTCTGTAGAGTACAGCCTAGGTTTTCTATACATCACCTTGAAAATGTAACGCTGTGTGACATTTAAATTCTCAACATTGGTAGGATATGTAGCACCCCATATTGTTATACAATATCGAAACAAAGATTCGGCCAATGCATAATACACGATTCTTAATATTTTCAGGGGAAAAATATCTCTCAATCTGTAAAAATATGGTATAAGCTTTCTAACTTTTTTATTTAGTTGTTCCGCATGTTCACGCCATTTGAGATTTTGATCAATTATGACACCGAGATACTTTATATTGGCCACATTCTCTATTCTTCCTGTGCATCTACATCCCATCTTATTTACCTGTAAACAGTTATGAGAATGAATAGCTATTTCCTTAAAATCTGGCAGATTAACCCCGTAAATACTATAGTACATGAATTTTGTTTTATCTATATTAAGTGATAAAAAATTATTATCTAACCACTGTCGGATGATGGCAAACACTGTCATGGAATTTTCCTTCAGCTGTTCCCAGTTTTCATCCTCAAATATCAGGACAGTATCATCTGCATAAGAGACAATTTTTGCATTTATGTCAAGGTGTAGCAGTTCATTTATGTAAGTTAAAAAGAGAATAGGTCCCAATACCGTTCCCTGAGGGACTCCACGAGTAACCCGTCCAGGCTGACTAATTTCTTTATTTATCTTAACCCTCTGTGATCTATCATTCAAATAGCTCCTGAAAAGGTCACCCGCAATCCCCCTAACTCCATATTTGTGTAGTTTTTCAATCAACAAATCATGTGAGACAGTATCAAATGCCTTGGCTAAGTCTAGATAAATTGCCAAAGTTTTCCTACCCCTATCCAAAGAACCATAAAGAGTCTTTGTCACACAATACACAGCATCTTCTGTACCTATATTCTCACGGAATCCAAACTGTTTATCTGAAATGATATTATTTCGCCTAAAATGACTATTTAGCCTCTGTTTTATTGAATGTTCAAAAATTTTACTAATGTTATTAGAAATAGATATCGGTCTATAATTATCTGGATCGACACGGGATTTATTATTGCCTTTATAAACAGGGGTAACCAACGTATCTTTCAAAGCCTTTGGATATATACCCTTTTCAAAGCACAAGTTAATTACAAAAGTTAATGGTGCACATATGAAGTTTTTAGTAGCTTTCAATATTTTTGTAGAAATAAGGTCAATCCCTGATGAGGAGTTATTCTTTAAATTTTTAATATTAACCAGAATTTCACTCTCCGATACTGGATTAAGAAATAGACTAGTACAATCTATGTTTCTATCTTTCATAGATTTGGAAAATGTTTTATTCTTACTCATCCTACCAGTTACGTTTAAAAAATGTTCATTAAATACCTCTGCAACTTCACAATCTCTCTGTATAATCCGATTTTCAACATTCAAAACAATTCTACCATCCTGCCGTCTCCCATCTAGCCCTTCATTCACCGTGCGCCAAACTTTCTTTATATCATTTTTTGAGTCATTTAATTTCTTTGAGTAATAGTCTGCTCTGGTCTTTTTAAGAAGGTTATTTAGATTGTTTCGATAAGTCTTGTAGTGTTGTACCAACTCTAAGTTACAACCATCCTTAGCAACCTCTCGCTTAAGTTTGTCTCTAGTACGTATTGAGTGTACCAGTGTGACCGTAATCCAAGGTTTAATCTTCCTATTTCGACTATTGACCTTAATATACTTTTTTTTCTTTGCTAATTCAATCTCATGCTTGAATATCATCAAAAACCTGTCATATGCAGCATTTGGATCAACGTGCGAATAAACCTCATTCCAGGTTTCCGCTTCTAAACCGTCCCGCAATTTATTAAAATCAATATAATCCATAAAATATGAATCATCAGCAGACCCATAAACAGATTTAGTATCTATGCGCATCATCTGAGAGATCCCCAGGATGACCGCGTAATGATCCGTGGTGTCACATTGTAATATCATAGGAGTAATTGGATAGTTACGTTTGTCTAGTTTGTTTGGAAATCTAACAAAAATGTGATCAATAGCACTTTTAGTTGTTTCAGTAACCCTCGTATAACCATGTATGTAATTTAAATAATAATTACTGGCTAACGTATCAAGATACTTATTAGCGATGCTGTCTCCTATATCCAAAGTATCTATATTAATATCTCCTATAAATATGTTAATCCTACTCTTATCTATAGATTTAAAAATATCATCAAGTTCATCAATGAATTTCAAAGGATTTGATGCCGGGGATCTATAAACCGAGACAATACTGAACAAATAAGAATCGACAACCAATTCCAGAATGGTAAATGTATTCTCCGAATAAATTTTCGTGCTGAAGTTTGCCGTTAGTACATCTCTGACAAATATAATCACTCCATCGTTCTGATTGTAACTACCTCCCGAATAATAACTGCGGTAATTCCTAATATTAAAAAAATTCAAATTGTCTACATTCCACGTTTCGGTAAGTACAATTATATCAAAGTCCGTTTCTATACTTTCCAACAATACCAAAAAATTATCGAAGTTTTTTCCAATGCTTCTAATATTCAGATGTATGATCCTGAAAAAGTTCCCAGACAATTTATTGGGTATATCCCGGTGATCAGAAGTAGCAAATGTAACAATTTCATCTACCCCCTCAATATCATCATTGTACTGCAACATGCTCAGGGGCAAAAGCTTACTCAATAGCTCAGGCTTACAAAGTAATACAATAATTTAGATCTCGAAGAGAATGCAAAAACACGGCAAAGCATACAATAAAAATAAAAATAAAAACTCAAAAAGGTCCCCAATGCCATATAAGCTCCCATATCATTATCTCATTTCCCCTTATTCCCATATACATAAATGTCATAGTTTCGCAATCATACCGAATCCTACAAACCATAATTTTTAAAACTTTTCATTTTCATCTGACAGAAAATTTCATAACTCTACCCAAATAACCCTGCCCAACAGTAATTAATTATAAGCAAAAAGTAAGTAACAGTGGAGAAGTAAAAACTAAAAAACACACAAAAAAGGATATTTTTAATGTTGATCATTTATATTTCCAGTCTTTAATCTCTGGATATCTATTTCTTCATTTATCCTATGTATAACGTCGCCAAGTCTCACCATAACCATCCCATTTCTCGTAAAAACACTCTTTCTATCAAAAACCTCCAATGACCTTTTATATAATCCTAGGGTTCTTCGTGTGAGGTCTTCGGTAAGCCCCATATGTGAGCCTTTCAAATTTTTACACTTTGATAGAACGAAGTTACGCTTACTCAGGCTCGAGAACTTTATCACAATTGGTCGTCTTCTCAAAGCCTTATTACCAACTGGATAGCAATACAGTACCTCGTCACTCTTTATATTAACACCCATAATGTCATTTAACACTTGTAAAACCCTTTCAGATAATCGTAC